>APFE030379677.1:0-34353 GCA_000404065.3 Pinus taeda
GCTCCTGCAGTTGCATTTTCAATTCTGTTAGTTTGGGTACACTCATGCGGTATGGTGCCCGTGACACAGGTGCTGCTCCCGGAATCAATTCAATTGTGAAGTCCACATATCTTTTAGGTGGTAAACCCAGTACTTTCTCGGGAAAAACGTCTACAAATTCTTCTACCACCGGTATATTTCCCAGCATAGCAGTTTTATCCTTCTGATTTGCATATCCCACCTAAATAGCATAGATCTGACATTTCTTCTTGATGCATTTAGCTAACTGGGATGCTGTAATGGGTCGAACTTGTACGGGATGCTTGATTCCTTGTAGTTCCTGTTGCTCTCCACGGTCATCCTTATAGTAAATGGTCTTCGTCTTGCA
The DNA here is from genome assembly GCA_000404065.3 of Pinus taeda. NCBI lineage: Eukaryota > Viridiplantae > Streptophyta > Pinopsida > Pinales > Pinaceae > Pinus > Pinus taeda. Next base: position 368 of record APFE030379677.1, read on the forward strand.
ATTCACTAAGGACCAGTGTTTCTCCAGCCAATCCATCCCAATCAAGATGTCATATGAACCCAAGGGTAGTATGTTTAAATCTGCCACTATTGGCTACCCTGCTATGGTTAAAGAGCAATTATTTATTTTGGCCAAGACCCGTCTCTTGGCTCCTGTAGCTAATTGGACCAGCCACGGATTTCTGAATTTTTCAGATTGTAACTTATACTGTTCTACTATCTTTAGGCTAACATAACTTAAAGTAGCTCCTGGATCAATAAGAACAGCTATAGAAAGGTTTGAAATTTTACCTTCAAATTCAACCATAGAAGGCTGGTATTCCGCTTGGCGGTCCTCCAAAGCTGCATTAATTCTGGGTACACTACGTGCCACATCCCCAACGGTCGATGCTTCATCAATTTGGGATATCTGGTCCGTCCCCTTTCGCTGTGGACAATTTTTAACATAGTGAGGCCCTCCACAGCCCCAGCACTGAACTGGGGGTCTGGTCATCCCTTCACCTTCTGGCCTAACAGGCTGCTCACTTATTCTTGATTCACTTATTGGCCTAGCTCGAGGCGCACTCTTTGCTACAGATTTGATGTTTAACCCTTTACCAGCTCCCTTACTTCCATTGCTGCGACCTCCCTTGTTGCTCCCAACCATCCGATTACTCCTTTTTTCATTCCATCTTTTAGTTGAAGTATCCCCCTTCTGTTTATTCTGCTGGTAGCAGATCCTTGCTTTACGAATAGCCTCGTCCATGGTTCTAGGATTGTCAAACTCAATCCTCTCTCTTATATATGAAGGTAAACTGCTCACAAACCTCTGAACCTTGGCTTTTTCCTCTTTGATATAAGGTACATAATGTAGCAGAGAGGTAAAGCGGTTAATGAATTCGTCCATAGACTGTTGCCCCAGTCTTAAATCATGGAACTCTCTCGCCTTTTCATCGTAGAAGCGCTCAGTTAGGTACCTTTCTTTGAAATACTTCTGAAATTTCTCCCATTTAATGGTCCTTTCACTTACCCCTTTGACAATCTTAATTTCCTCCCACCACAAGGTTGCCTTACCTTGTAGCTAGAAAATAGCCAGCCTTGCCTTCAAGTTATGATCATACTCATACAACTAAAAATATTTATTCATATTTATTAACCATGCTTCTGCTGCTTCTTCCTATTTTCCATCGAAATGTGGGGGTTTAATCTTCCAGAATTCTCCCTGCAGCTCCATTTTCTGACGTTTTGAGGTTTGCTGCTCTGGTACATTATCAGAGTGATTCTCTTTGCCATCTGAATTTTCAGGTTCAATCTGATAGCCTTGTTCTTCTGTCATCCTCTGGTGTTCCGCGCTGGGGTTAGATAAAGGTGGGTTTTGCCTGTCTGACAGACTCTTCAAAATTCTTTCCTGCTCTACCGTCAAACGCACGTTGTCCTCTCGCAACCGTGCCATCTCATTTTTCAACTCCTGAACAGTTTCCAGGATTGCAAGGTTGGTACTTCGTGTTTCTTCACCCAACTGTACCCACAGTTCTGGGTTCTCCCGAGGGTTACTGCTGTTCCCTTGCATTTCGTTACTTTTTCTGGCTTAACTGGTAGTTGTTGTAATTCTATATCTCACCCCTAAATAAACAGGACGACAGTAAGTAAATTATTATTCTTCATATGTATGCATAGTATACGCTTCTGCACAGTGAAACCCGTCATGCTTGAGGCCTCGGTATTGAAACTTGGCTCTGATACCAATTTTTCACGACCTTGATCACATATACATAAATATATAAAAAAAAAATTGGTATATACCATACATATAACAACAAAACCATATTAAAGTTCTAGTTCTTGGAGCATGGCCGTATGTCTAACCACATAGCTTGCCCTTAATGATTGCGGTAACATTAATAAACGATTTGAAATATTGTTGAATCACATTACAGCTCAACATCCGGGAGTTACCAATGTTTTCGTTGTAATCTTATTATTTTATGAACCACTGACTCTACTGCAGTCCTAACCTTTAACCCACCCCAGTGTACAGTGACATTAAATGGGCACGGGGTTTGGCGGTCCGGCCACAACCTCTTCCGGTGCCAACTTGTCCCTGGTCTTAATGCATAGCAGGACAGGTGGCATGGTACGTCCGTCAGGCCATGTGAGACCTCGAGCTCAGAGTCCTCGGCCTTCTCTCTTTGATTTCCCGCTTTGTGTGGACGGTCATGATCTCGCCTGGGAAATGAAGGGTTGGGATTGCTTTCAGGGTTTTGGGTTGATACTTAACCCATCAGAGCAGCCTCAAGGTTTAATTGTTTACACGGTCAATTCAGCTCTGCTCGGGTGCTCCAACACTGGTTTGAAACCCGTCACTGCCATTCCCACTACCTGCAACTTCGCCGGGAGCCATGAGGCACCAGCCACAAACTTACACAGGTAAATACATCGGGTGTCGATCTTAATGGTTGTTAGGTTATGGTCTTATGATGAATCGTAGCGATCTGTGGATAATTGCCCCTCTTTGTTGACAGTGTACAGGTGAGATTGTTCAACTGCGGCTTCGATGGTGTCAAGGTATCCAACCTCGACTATTCGGCCCTCTTCGGTGGCAAGAGGTAGGTTCTCCCTCTTTACAGAGTTTCTTTTTCATATACAAGCCTGAGTTCCTAGCCTGAGTTATTCGTGTCGTTTTCTTTTTATTGCAGACCGCCATTCATATGCGGGTTTTCCTTGAGTCCATTTGTTAAGGTAGTCTTCCAAAAGGAAACCCTCACATTTACGTTTTTCTTGCTTTTAATGTCTGGTTGAATGCATCTCCTGCCTGGTGCGTACTCAGCGGAGCTTCTGGATAGATTTAAACGTTTCATGGTTTAATGTATCATTTTTCCTTCGAGGCATACCTGAACTTGAACCACAGAATCTACTGTGTGATATATGGCATTGATCTTAACCGTAATGCTCGATTCGGGTTAGCAGTTCCAGACTTTACTTTTATTTAAGATTGTGGTTGTTTATCTTTGTAACAGCACTGGTTACCCTTCCAGGGTTACGATCTTGTTAATATTTTTTCATATGATATATGGACATATTCCTTTGCCCGTTCCTCAGGAATGGTTTACTTCTGAACAGATGGTGGCTATATAAACCTGCGTGCTTAGCATTTGATTACAGTGCATGTTTAATTGCAGTGCATGTTTCAGTTAATTTGGTATTGAAGATTTCCTCTTATATTTTTATAAACAGCCGCTTGTCTCAAAGACGGCTGGGCTCATCTAATTACTCAGGTTGTACTACTGTTTTCGAGTAACTTATGTCGATATTTTATATGTTTCTCGCCTTAACCGGCTTTTGCAATGATTAAATGGTAGCATCATACTACTCTTTTCTTACGAACGTTGAGATACTCGCATGTTTAGAGTTTTCATTCCTTCTTGGATAGCATGCACAGGGTTCTTGTTCTTAAATCGTATATTTCCTTTTATAGCTCATGTAAACTGATTTCGCTGTCATTGTGTTTACAACTATTATGTATTGAAGCTCTGTTGATAATTGGATACGTTATGCCTTCTTTCTGTGCAATCTGCATGGTAAATTTCATGTCTGGATTTGTCTGTTAAATCTACTATTTTCACAGTTTCCACATATTCCACGAGGGATTCTTCTCTTTCCCAACACTGGGATTTGAACCCGCCCACAGCTTGTGTTTTCTTCACGACGCTGGGGTTTTCAGGCTCATTCATGATGGTAGAATATATGTACAGTTCGTTTATATTCAATGTATGAGGAATAGTCTGTTTCGTTAAAAGCTTCTTCTTCATAAAACATATCTCTGTTCTATGATTATTTTATGGCATATTTCTTTTCCTATAAACAAGCTTTTATTTTTCTACTGACAGCGGTGTAGTCTTATTAATAGCATAACTAGTTTCCAATCATAACATCAACTAGTACTCGTACTTAGTCCTACATTTAAGCAGTTATACAAATACTATAACATCGACTAATACCATGTCCTGTATTTAGTCTTACTCTTAAAAAATTATATAAATACTGTGATATCGACTAATACTCTATCCTGTATTTAGTCTTACTCTTAAACAGTCATATAAACACTGTGATATCGACTAATACTCTGTCCTGTATTTAGTCTTACTCTTAAACAGTCATATAAATACTGTGACAGTCCTTAAAGAGGTAAAATACAGGTCTGGTTTAACTACTGTAGTTACTGTAAGCTCCTCTTTAATTAAAAAGGACTCTGGGGTTTGAAACCGTACCTGGTTCACCAAAGTCATAAATAGATACTCAAGCAAGTCACCTGTGCTTCGAGTCTACTCTTCCACCCATCCGTGAGATCCCTTCATTCAATGGAAATCTCCCCCCGAGCCATCTTGCAGGCCTACAGCCCTCAACAAGATCTGTGCACTCTTATGCCTGGTTATCTGGTCCTTACCAGACTTAACCAGTTGTTTTTCTTTTGTATTTTCCTTTTTCTTTCTTCTTCGAAAGATCTCTTCCGTCTGTCCCAACAGCACAAAACTTCCTCCCTACACCCAGGACTTTTCCTGTTTGGGAGGGCAGTTCCAATCAGTTATTACAACTGATTTTCTTTCTTTGAAATCCACCTCCTAGAGGCAGCCAGCATTTCAAGAAAATATTTAATTTATTCAATAATGTAGTTTATCACAGTTTTGTTTCTTTTAACATAAACAACAACTACTATATTGTCTTTTACCATAGTAAAATTCACATTTACATCTACTGGGGTCATTACATCTCCCCCTCCTGTGATTGGACATCATCCCGATGTCTGTTTCCCTTAAACAAATTCGGGTAAGCTTCTTTAAGGAGTTCCTCATCCTCCCAAGTGGCCTCTTCAGGCCCATAATGCTACCACTGCACCTTAGCTTGTAAAATAACCCGTTTCCGCAGCTGCACTTCTCTCCGGTCGAGAATGGTCAGTGGTTCGACCAGAACCTCGCCTTCCGGCTCGACCTGCAAACAACACAGATTTAGTTATTTCCTTATTTAGGAATAAAGCTTATTTAGAATAACCAGATTTAATTCTTACCCGAACATCTTGCCATTGAATCACATGTTTAGGATCATAGACGTATTTTTTTAATACGGAAACATGAAAAACATTGTGGATCTTAATATGGTTTGGTAGGGCAAGCTGATAAGCTACTGGCCCCACTCTTGCCAGGATTTGAAAAGGTCCAAAATAGCAAGGTTCCAGCTTGGCACACCCACTGCACTGTAAGGTGCTCCTTCTGGTTTGGATTCTTACGAAAACATGGTCTCCGACCTGGAATTCTTTGAACCTTCTCTTTCGATCTGCAAAGCTTTTTTGTCTATCCTGCGCAGCCTTTAAGTTGCTACGCACCTTTTTCACCATATCTTCCATTTCTTTGAGTATATACGGGCCAAATCTTAACCTATCCTCAGGTCCACCCCAACTTGAGGGTGTGCTGCACTTTCGCCCATACAGAACCTCAAAGGGACTCAGCTGTGTTGACGTATGATACCCGTTATTATACGCGAATTCAACCAAGTGAAGGTATTCCTCCCATTGGGTTGGTTTCATCATAACACATGCTCTCAACATGTCTTCCACTACCTGGTTCACCCGTTCCGTTTGACCATCGGTCTGAGGATGGTAGGCTATACTAAAGTTCAGTTGTGTTCCCAGCTCAGCAAACAATGTCCTCCAAAAAGTTGAAGTGAACTTAACATCACGATCCGAGATTATTACCTTCGGAAGTCCATGCAACTTGAACACATTTTGCATGAAAATATGAGCAATTTGCACATCTTTATACGTGGATTGTACCAGTATGAAGTGTGCTGCCTTACTTAACTTATCCACCACTACCATAATGGAATCATTATTTTTCTTTGTTCAAGGTAACCCAGTTATAAAGTCCATGGAAATGGTCTCCCAGTTCCATTCCGGAATGGGTAAGGGTTGTAGCAACCCTGCTGGATGCAAATGCTCTGCTTTAATCTGTTGACATTCTAGACATCACACTAGATATTCAGCTACCTCTTTCTTCATCTTTGGCCAATAGTATTCCTTCCGAAGTGCAACGACTATTTTCTGGTATCCTGGATGCTCGGTGTAATGGCTGATATGAAATTTGTCTAGAATCAATTTTCTAAGACTATCTTCATTGGGTACATACAGCCTTTCATGGAAGTACAACATTCCGGCATCGTCTAACTCGTATCCTTGTTGTATTTCCTTATCCGAAAGCTATTGTACTTGCTGTTTAATTTGCTGATATACAGCATCTTGATCAACTGCTAATTTTATCTTTTCAAGTAAGGTACTCTGCCATTTACTGACCAAAATTCTGCACACACATTGCACCTTTCGACTCAATGTGTCAGCTACCCGATTCTCCTTTCCCTTCAAATACTTTATTTCAAAATCAAACCCACTTAAAAAGTCTGCCCAACGAGCTTGTCTCGTATTTAAGGTGGGTTGACTGAAATAATTTGTCATGCTGTGATGGTCTGTCAACAACAGAAATTTCCTGCCCAAAAGGTAATGTCGCCACATTTTTAGTGCATGGATAACAGCTGCTAATTCCAAGTCGTAAGCAGAATATTTCTTCTCATGTTCCTTTAGTTTCCTTGATTCATATGCAATGACCCTTCCTTCTTGCATCAACACTCCTCCCACACCTTTACTCGCATCAGTACAGACCATGTAATCCTTATTAGGATCAGCTATACTCAAGATAGGCACGGTGGTGAGTAAGTGCTTGAGTTGCTCAAAGCTCCACTGACATTCTGAGGTCCACTTGAATACTTTCCCCTTCTTTTGTAAGGAGGTGATAGGGTATGCTACCCTTGAAAAGCCTTCCACAAATCTTTTATAATAACTAGCGAGTCCCATAAAGGACCTGATGTCTGCTACATCCTTTGGTATGGGCCACTCCATAATAGTTCTGATTTTTTCAGGATCAACTGCAATCCCCTCTTTTGTGATTACATGGCCTAGGTACTGTATCTCTTCCTTAAAGAAATCACACTTACTAAAATTTGCATATAACTGATGTTCTCGCAAAGTTTGCAACACCACTCTAAGGTGTTCCTCATGCTCCTTCCTTGATCGGGAGTAAATCAGAATATCGTCTATGAATATCAACACAAATTTATCTAAGCACTTATGGAACACACTGTTCATCAAACACATGAAGGTAGCAGGTGTATTGGTTAGACCAAAAGGTAGCACCACGAATTCGTAATGTCCATACCTCATTCTGAAAGCTGTCTTAGCGATATCCTCCTCTTTAATTCTGATATGATGATAACCAGATCGCAGATCGATTTTAGAGAATACCGTTTCCCCCTTCACTTGATCAAAAAGTTCGTCGATTCGAGGCAAAGGATACTTATTTTTGATCGTGAGCTTATTCAGCTGACGATAATCAATACACATCCGGAAAGTTCCATCTTTCTTTTTGACAAATAACACTGGGGCTCCCCAGGGTGATACACTGGGACGGATGTAATTTTTGTCCAGCAGCTCCTACAGTTGCATTTTCAATTCTGTTAGTTCGGGTACGCTCCTGCGGTATGGTGCCCGTGACATGGGTGCTGCTCCCGGAATCAATTCAATGGTGAAGTCCACATCTCTTTTAGGTGGTAAACTCGGTACTTCCTCGGGAAAAACATCTACAAATTCTTGTACCACCAGTATATTTCCCAGCATAGCAGTTTTATCCTTCTGATTTGCATATCCCACCTGAATATCATAGATCTGACATTTCTTCTTGATGCATTTAGCTAACTGGGATGCTGTAATGGGTCGAACTTGTACGGGATGCTTGATTCCTTGTAGTTCCTGTTGCTCTCCACGGTCATCCTTATAGTAAATGGTCTTCATCTTGCAATTCACTAAGGACCAATGTTTCTCTAGCCAATCCATCTCAATCAGGATGTCATATGAACCCAAGGGTAGTATGTTTAAATCTGCCACTATTGGCTGCCCTGCTATGGTTAAAGAGCAATTATTTATTTTGGCCAAGACCCGTCTCTCGACTCCTGTAGCTAATTGGACCAGCCACGGATTTCTGAATTTTTCAGATTGTAACTTACACTGTTCTACTATCTTTGGGCTAACATAACTTAAAGTAGCTCCTGGATCAATAAGAACAACTATAGAAAGGTTTAAAATTTTACCTTCAAATTCAACCATAGAAGGCTGGTATTCCGCTTGGCGGTCCTCCAAAGCTGCATTAATTTTGGGTACACTACATGCCACGTCCCCAACGGTCGATGCTTCATGAATTTGGGATATCTGGTCCATCCCCTTTCGCTGTGGACAATTTTTAACATAGTGAGGCCCTCCACAGCCCCAGCACTGAACTGGGGGCCTGGTCATCCCTTCACCTTCTGGCCTAACAGGCTACTCACTTATTCTTGATTCACTTATTAGCCTAGCTCGAGGCACACTCTTTGCTACAGATCTGTTGTTTAACCCTTTACCAGCTCCCTTACTTCCATTGCTGCGACCTCCTTTGCTGCTCCCAACCATCCGATTACTCCTTTTTTCATTCCATCTTTTAATTGAAGTATCCCCCTTCTATTTATTCTGCTGGTAGCAGATCCTTGCTTTACGAATAGCCTCATCCATGGTTCTAGGATTGTCAAACTCAATCCTCTCTCTTATATATGAAGGTAAACTGCTCACAAACCTCTGAACCTTGGCTTTTTCCTCTTTGATATAAGGTACATAACGTAGAAGAGAGGTAAAGAGGTTAATGAATTCATCCATAGACTATTGCCCCAGTCTTAAATCATGGAACTCTCTCGCCTTTTCATCATAGAAGCGCTCAGTTAGGTACCTTTCTTTGAAATACTTCTGAAATTTCTCCCATGTAATGGTCCTTTCACTTACCCCTTTGACAATCTTAATTTCCTCCCACCACAAGGTTGCCTTACCTTGTAGCTGGAAAATAGCAAGCCTCACCTTCAAGTTATGATCATACTCATACAACTGAAAATATTTATTCATATTTATTAACCATGCTTCTGCTGCTTCTTCCTGTTCTCCATCGAAATGTGGGGGTTTAATCTTCCAGAATTCTCCCTGCAGCTCCATTTTCTGATGTTTTGAGGTTTGCTACTATGGTACATTATCAAAGTGATCCTCTTTGCCATCTGAATTTTCAGGTTCAATCTGATAGCCTTGTTCTTCTGTCATCCTCTGCTGTTCCGCGCTGGGGTTAGATAAGGTGGGTTTTGCCTGTCTGACAGACTCTTCAGAATTCTTTCCTGCTCTACCTTCAAACGCGCGTTGTCCTCTTGCAACTGTGCCATCTCATTTTTCAACTCCTGAATAGTTTCAAGGATTGCAAGGTTGGTACTTCGTGTTTCTTCACCCAACTATACCCACAGTTCTGGGTTCTCCTGAGGGTTACTGTTGTTCCCTTGCATTTCATTACTTTTTCTGGCTTAACTGGTAGCTGTTGTAATTCTGTATCTCACCCCTAAATAAATAGGACAACAGCAAGTAAATTATTATTCTTCATATGTATGCATAGTATACGCTTCTGGACAGTGAAACTCGTCATGCTTGAGGCCTCAGTATTGAAACTGAGCTCTGATACCAATTTGTCATGACCTTGATCACATATACATAAATATATAAAAAAAAAAATTGGTATATACCATACATATAACAACAAAACCATATTAAAGTTCTAGTTCTTGGAGCATGGCCGTATGTCTAACCACATAGCTAGCCCTTAATGATTGCGGTAACATTAATAAACGATTTGAAATATTGTTGAATCGCATTACAGCTCAACATCCGGGAGTTACCAATGTTTTCGTTGTAATATTATTGTTTTATGAACCACTGACTCTACCGCAGTCCTAACCTTTAACCCACCCCAGTGTATAGTGACATTAAATGGGCGCGGGGTTTGTCGGTCCGGCCACAGCCTCTTCCGGCGCCAACTCCTCCCTGGTCTTAATGCATAGTAGGACAGGTGGCATGGTCCATCCGTCAGGCCATGTGACACCTCGAGCTCAGAGTCCTCGGCCTTCTCGCTTTGGTTTCCCGCTTTGTGTAGACGGTCATGATCTCGCCTGGGAAGTGAAGGGTTGGGATTGCTTTCAGGGTTTTGGGTTGATACTTAACCCATCGGAGCAGCCTTAGGGTTTAATTGTTTACGCGGTCCATTCAGCTCTGCTCGGGTGCTCCAACACTGGTTCGAAACCCATCACTGCCGTTCCCACTACCTGCAACTTCGCCGGGAGCCATGAGGCACCAGCCACAAACTTACACAGGTAAATACATCGGGTGTCGATCTTAATGGTTATTAGGTTATGGTCTTATGATGAATCGTAGCGATCTGTGGATAATCGCCCCTCTTTGTTGACAGTTTGCAGGTGAGATTGTTCAACTGCGGCTTTGATGGTGTCAAGGTAGCCAACCTCGACTATTCAGCCCTCTTCGGCGGCAAGAGGTAGGTTCTCCCTCTTTACAGAGTTTCTTTTTCATTTACAAGCCTGAGTTCCTAGCCTGAGTTATTCGTGTCGTTTTCTTTTTATTGCAGACCACCATTCATATGCGGGTTTTCCTTGCTGCCATTTGCTGAGGTAGTCTTCCAAAAGGAAACCCTCACAGTTACGTTTTTCTTGCTTTTAATGTCTGGTTGAATGCATCTCTTGCCTGGTGAGTTTTCGTACTCGGCGGAGCTTCTGGATAGATTTAAACGTTTCATGGTTTAATGTATCATTTTGCCTTCGAGGCATACCCGAACTTGAACCACAGAATCTACTATGTGATATACAGCATTGATCTTAACCGTAATGCTTGATTCGGGTTAGTAGTTCCAGACTTTACTTTTATTTAAGATTGTGGCTATTTATCTTTGTAACAGCACTGGTTACCCTCCCAGGGTTACGATCTTGTTAATATTTTTGCATATGATATATGGACATATTCCTTTGTCTGTTCCTCAGGAATGGTTTACTTCTGAACAGATGGTGGCTATATAAATCTGCGTGCTTAGCATTTGATTATAGTGCATGTTTAATTGCAGTACATGTTTCAGTTAATTTGGTATTGAAGATTTCCTCTTATATTTTTATAAATAGCCGCTCGTCTCAAAGACGGCTGGGCTCATCTAATTACTCAGGTTGTACTACTGTTTTCGAGTAACTTATGTCGATATTTTATATGTTTCTCGCCTTAACCGGCTTTTGCAATGATTAAATGGTAGCATCATACTACTCTTTTCTTACGAACGTTGAGATACTCGCATGTTTAGAGTTTTCATTCCTTCTTGGATAGCATGCACAGGGTTCTTGTTCTTAAATCGTATATTTCCTTTTATAGCTCATGTAAACTGATTTCGCTGTCATTGTGTTTACAACTATTATGTATTGAAGCTCTGTTGATAATTGGATACGTTATGCCTTCTTTCTGTGCAATTTGCATAGTAAATTTCATGTCTGGATTTGTCTATTAAATCTACTATTTTCACGGTTTCCACATATTCCACGAGGGATTATTCTCTTTCCCAACACTGGGGTTTGAACCCGCCCACAACTTGTGTTTTCTTCACAGCGCTGGGGGTTTCAGGCTCATTCTTGATGGTAGAATATATGTACAGTTCGTTTATATTCAATGTATGAGGAATAGTCTGTTTCGTTAAAAGCTTCTTCTTCATAAAACATATCTCTGTTTCTATGATTATTTTATGACATATTTCTTTTCCTATAAACAGGCTTTTATTTTTCTATTGATAGCGGTGTAGTCTTATTAATAGTAGAACTAGTTTCCAATCATAACATCAACTAGTACTCGTACTTAGTCCTACATTTAAGCAGTTATACAAATACTATAACATCGACTAATACCCTGTCCTGTATTTAGTCTTACTCTTAAACAGTTATATAAATACTGTGATATCGACTAATACTCTGTCCTGTAATTAGTCTTACTCTTAAACAGTCATATAAACACTGTGATATCGACTAATACTCTGTCCTGTATTTAGTCTTACTCTTAAACAGTCATATAAATACTGTGACAGTCCTTAAAGAGGTAAAATACAGGTCTGGTTTAACTATTGTAGTTACTGTAAGCTCCTCTTTAATTAAAAAGGACTCTGGGGTTTGAAACTGTACCTGGTTCACCTGAGTCATAAATAGATACTCAAGCAAGTCACCTGTGCTTCGAGTCTGCTCTTCCACCCATCCGTGAGATCCCTTCATTCAATGGAAATCTCCCCCCGAGCCATCTTGTAGGCCTACAACCCTCAACAAGATCTGTGCACTCTTGTGCTTGGTTATCTGGTCCTTACCAGACTTAACCAGTTGTTTTTCTTTTGTATTTTCCTTTTTCTTTCTTCTTCGAAAGATCTCTTCTGTCTGTCCCAACGGCACAGAACTTCCTCCCTACACCCAGGACTTTTCTTGTTTGGCAGGGTAGTTCCAATCAGTTATTACAACTGATTTTCTTTCTTTGAAATCCACCTCCTAGAGGCAGCCAGCATTTCAAGAAAATATTTAATTTATTCAATAATGTAGTTTATCACAGTTTTGTTTCTTTTAACATAAACAACAACTACTATATTGTCTTTTACCATAGTAAAATTCACATTTACATCTATTGAGGTCATTACAGTTGGTGCATTCTTGTTCTCTGAGACACAAGAAGAGGGAAATTGCATTTTCTAAGATGGCGGTACTGTCGCAATCAACACAAATCTGCTAACTTTCAAGATATTTTAACTTGAACATATTTAGTGCAGGTGTTAGCAGAAATTATTGGGACATTTTTCCTGATATTTTCAGGATGTGGATTAGTCATTATTGACCAGAAAAGCGATCGTTCCATCACTCATCTTGGTGTGTCGCTTGTATGGGGAATGACAGTGATGGTCATAATTTACGCCATAGGTCATATTTCTGGAGCTCATCTCAACCCTGCAGCGACCCTGGCCTCTGCACTTGTGCGGAGATTTCCTTGGGCTCAAGTATGTATACAATTCTTTTAGGGAAATTAATACATTGAAGGAGATGGCTGAAATTATGTTGTTCGCAGGTTTGGAATATCTCAGAATCTGATTTGGCAATATTTACTGGGAGAACCACCATTAATAATGCCATATCAGTACTAACAAGTGCAGAGTGAACATGATATTTATTATTTGTCCAGACCAATTTCAGGAGCTTCAATGAATCCTGCAAGGACAATAGGCTCGGCGGTGGCTCGAAACAAATATATAAGCATTTGGATATACATGGTTGCACCTGTAATGGGTGCATTGTCTTATAACATGATTCGCTTGAATGATAAGCCAGTGCGAGAAATTGAAAAGAGTGGGTCGTTCCTGAGGAGCTTGCGCTCCAGAAACCCAAATAACGAACTCCCATGAATCTTTCATTTCCAGTAGCGGAGAGAATGCGGACGAGGAGTTGTGATTATTTGGATATAGAAACTCTTTCAAATGTAACATGTAAAGCATCTTTTATGGGAGTGCGGTTAAATTGGCAACTATTTGGTTTCCTTATATGTTCATGCATCATATGTGGCAAGCTTATGTATCTATATATTAAGTATATAAGTTATGTTTTACAATTATTTTTTATAAGAGAATATTTCAATCATGTATCATAATAAAAAATTGAATAATCAGAGCGAATCTTTCATATTTATTTAACAATAATCTCTTGATCATGTATTAGCATCTAGTTCTTTATAACACATATGAAACCATTCATATAAAGACAGACATTATTTTACAATAATACATTACAAACTTTGGTGTGAACGTTGTCATATAAAAACAAAAAAGAGCGGTTGCTCAGCAACTAAGTCCCTGCTCAAAGGCATGATGGCAAAACCAGTAGAGATTGCAAGTGAGATATCTAAGTGTGTGTAATGGCTAAGTATGTGTGAACGCTAGACTTCTGCAAATAATTTTTTTGAGCCATTTCTAATATAATAAGTTGTAGCTTTATTCAAATGATCTAATGAGTTGCAGAAGTTTCATGACTGAAGTAATGGAAAGGCAATAAGTCTCAAGAAGCCAACTAAACAACATTCCAACCTAGTTATTTATATCATCAATAATTCAAATTAGTTTAAGCTTTTCATAATCAAACCAGAAACATAAGCAGTAGAACAAAAGAAAATTCCATCAAACTAAAAACATAAACTGCAAAATAAAGGCAAACTTTGCGAAGAAATCAAGCTGTGAAGACTTACTATGTACACTAATAAGAAAAAAGACCATAACAAAAACCCACATAGGAGCACTACAGACGATGCAATAAACACCATATGTTAGGTTATGAAGTGATGTTTTCTAGGGAACAAAAACAAGTGTGAAAAAAACACACTATCGTGAGAAAGACCATTGGGAAATAAGGGAGGGAAAGACCATAGGGAAATAAGGGAAGAAGGAGATTCTGTTATGGTCAAAAATCCAACCCTGAGAGTGTACACAGTGTGCTTGGGATACGAGGCTATTTTTCATCAAAGTATGATCAGTTGGCCATAAAATAAGTTTCTAACAAGGGAAATTATATGGAAAAGAGTTAGACAGGGCTTGGGAATTTGTACTCTTTACACAGACAATGAGGAAACAATGAAACACTTACTAGCAAAGTGCCTATATGCTAAGCACATTTGGTGTAAGTCTAAAGTGGAGGTTCTAACCCAAGTTGAAAATGGATAGACAAGTAAAACAATGGAGGATATTTAAAGTGTTGGATGATAAAAAAGGAACCGAAAGAATTGAAAGAAATACTCTAATTGTCTATACGAGGACTTTGGATGGCAAGGAAATCCATGATCTATGAAGATAAATTTATTCTTCCCATTCAATGCTTTTCAAGGTTCTACAAATTAAGGCAATTGCTTTAGCTTGTTGGATGCCTAGAAGTAAGAGAAAAAAAATGACACTCCCTTGGATCTGGATACTAATAAAACTCAAGCACATAGCTTCATTGATGGAGCAAGATAGGACCCATAAAATTACACTAGCGGTGGGGGAAGATTGGTAGACATTCAAATAATAGTGCAAAACTCTTGGCTTTAGATTTCTTCTCAAAAGAGTTGTGGAAATGAACATCAAACAGATTCAATTGTGGAAATGAACACCAAAGAACCATGGTGGATTTTTTTCTTGCAAAAGGAGAGAGAATATTGATTTCTATTTTAAGCTGGTGAAGTTTAGGGTTCAAAGGTTATTCCATGCCTATTAGAGATCCACATTCTCTTTTGAGTCAGTGAAGCTCAAGGCTCAAATGTGATTCCATGCCTATTAGATATGCACATTCTCACCATGGTTCTAAAGGTCTCAGGAGATTTGCAGTGACAACTTAAAATTTCCAATCATTGGTCCATCTGCTTAGGAATTCATTCAATATGCTCCAAATGACCCAGGTCACTCTACTAATCACCCTCCCCAAAGAGATTGAACAAATACACTCCGAAGGCTACCACTGAATGGGAAAATTCCATTAGTCTGCATTTGTGTCTCCATTAGAGAGGGGAAGCCCCTTCTATATGGGCATCAACTCATTGAGGTATTGATTGCAAACAGAAAAGACATCACACTAATCAAAGAGTAATCATAATACTACTATACTTGGGTTCTATGAAGTTTCTTTGAGGTGGACAACGAGGTGTGCGTGTGATATCCTTCTGAAACTTGATTATTCAGATTATTTGTGTGAAATTCCCCTTGTAACTCGATTTTCCATATTATTTGTTCATAGAACAGAAGCAAATCTTGTTTGTTAGATCCCTCACAGATTGCGTCAGGGTAAAATCAATAACTAGACATGATATTCCTAAACAAAAGTTTATTCTACCATTCCATCCATCCTTCACAATTTAACCATGGGTAGAAAGAAAATGTCTTGCTTTTTATGTCAGTAAATTAACATTAGTGAATATAAACCCTCATAAGTTATCGTGGGTTCTATATTCCTTCAGACATAAAAGTAATCTACCATACCACATCATAAAAAAATAAAACATAATTGTCGGGCCTAGATTTTGCAAAACCAAAATCCAAATGTCTAACAAAAAAATCATAAGTATGCATGTCAAGTAGGAGTCTATAAGCGAATATTAGTACAAATTACTTATTGCATCCCTACATTAAGGTTGCAAGTTTAGGCTTAAGACATGGCTAAATACATGTCATGGACATTAGACAAGATATCTATGAAAATGTTGATTTTTTTTGGTAATGAAGAGGCATGGTGATTTTTTTCTTGCAAAAAAAGAGAGAATACTGATTTCTATTTTGAGTTGGTGAAGCTCAGGGTTAAAAGGTGATTCCATGCCTATTAGACATCCATATTCTCTTTTGAGTTGGTGAAGCTCAGGGGTCAAAGATGATTCCATGCCTATTAGAGATCCACATTCTCACCATGGTTGTAGAGGGTCTCAAGAGATTTACAATGACAACTTAAAATTTCTAATCAACCCAGATGAATAAGCAGTTCCTCCATCTGCATAATAGGCAAGAAGGAAATTCACAACTTCCTCCCTCATCTCTCTCATCTCTACAACTAAAAATGCATTGCAGTAGAAGAGAATCACTTATACCAAGTCATAATATACCATCGTTCTAAGACGACTTCTCAAAAACCTTAATATTGCCTCATACATGCAACCAAGCCTACAATCACACAAAGGAGAAAACATGGACATTGTTTGCTTAATATCTAGACTGCCCATGGACCCTAATTTATCCATGAAAAAATGAAATCATTAGGCACATTCTTGGAATGATCACAACCAAAATGATTCCTATCATTTGTTCAATAGCCTGAAAAGCTAGCACTCAATCCAATTATTTTGATGGGAGCATGCTTTCTTAGTGGTATAAAATTTCTTAGCTACAACAACTTTCTCATCTGATATGTAGTAATGATTGCAAGGGCCAAACTCATTATGCTCTTCCTTAGTGTAGGGATAATTGAATCTAATATATTTCCAATAAGTATCATCAATCATCTCATCCTTGGGTACATCCAGGTCGGGACCATATTTCCTAGTCTCATGCCTGGAGCCATCACAAGGATTGCTGGTGCAATTTTTTGGATATGGGACCAAATGAATGTGGCCCCTGGCTTGTTTTTTACCATGCATATTGCATGCACATACTAGCCCTATTTCCCCCCTGCTTATTTATGTCATCAAAATAAATCTCCTCTGTTTCTTAAATAAATTTAGCATTTTTCATATTACGATTCATTATGTTATGTAAACTAGGGTGATTGATCGAAAGTTGGAAAAAGTAGCCACAAGAATTACATATTGTCTAGCAATAATATATAGCATCATCCTTAGTTGTATGAACATGGGGTCCTTCATGGATCTTATTAAAGGGCAGTACAAGGACACAACAATCCTTTCGTAGATCATTCAAATTTGATGCATGCTCGAAAGACCCTTTGCACCCTTAGAAATTCCTTTCTTGGTGAACTGATTTGATTAAAATATCACATATTTTAGGTACTTGGAATTTTCGTAGCTTTTTCAGCTCTGATACATTCCCATACTCAAAATACTATTTGCGCCCTTAACACTACCTTGTTTGACGAACTGATTCATCAAAATCTCACATATTCTAGGTGCTTGGCATTTTTCAAGGCACACGTGATCATTCCCACATAGATGTTCTGCATCACGATTGAGCTGATGAAAATGGTCTTTGTGATCGCATGTGGTGGTACTACATGTCATGAGGCATGGAGGTTGACTAGGTTTCCATATCCCATAGAAAAGGTATTCCCTTCAAATTAATAGATGCAATACATGTGTCAACACATGTAATACACACACCATGTTCCACATGTAATACATGCGTCGTGATCAATGCTCAGTGTTAAATAATTAATAATTAATAATTTTATATTATTTGATTTATTTAAGCATTAAATAAATTTTTGGGCCCATCTCATGACCACTTGTCTAGGATACCATCAGATCCATGGTGCATGTTGGACAAGGTGCTTGCTTCCCCTTGCATGGTTTCAAATCATCCACCACCAAGACGAGAGGAAAAAGCACATATTAATAATCAAGATGGACCTAAAGCATGGTTCAAATCATCCACCACCAAGGAGAGAAGCAAAATAACATATTAATATTCAAGATGGACTACAAGAACGAACTAAACAAGCAGAATCAGTTATAGGTGCAAGTCTAAAAAAATGTAGCCACAAATTCTACAGGCGAGAACGAGCTAAGATTTCATTAGCGACTAAGGGCTGTGGGTAGAGGCTACACTTGCGAGAGTAAAGATGATTGGTCAAGGACTGGGTTATTTGGTATCTAAAGCACGAGTACAAGTAATAGAGCCAATTGAGCTAGTTTTACTAGCCGATGATAAAGATCCTAGAGAAGCACCTATAGAATTCACCTACTTTTAGTCATTCTGATCAACCATACAAGAGTTATCATTTTTATACGTTGCAGTAAAAGTACACTTCTTTTAATTCTGATTCCCTGTAGCCTAAGCCTAAGCCTTTCAAGTCACCTTCTTTCACTTACATTGCTTATAGTTCTATTCTTATTTTGTTTCTATAGTCTAGTGAGGATTTCTTGTTCCTATAGTGTAGAGTAGGAAATGTTTCTATAGTGTAGAATCTCTGTTAATTTTTTTTGAATGAATTGAAGCTGGGGAAGTTGACCCAAACCCCTCTTGTATCATCTGATGTCTTGCCTTGTTAAGATTCTTAGTAATGGCTCCTCAAGAATCCTCTCTTTCTCGCTTGCTTAGCCGGGTGAAATTAATTATAGAGTTGGGTTGCTGGTGAGTTGGATTAGGATTACCTTTAAATCCAATCGAGCGAACCACCAAGAGTCACGTGAGCCATCAGCCTATAACCTATCCAATCACCATACAAAAGATGAGCCTTTCTCCAAGGGCTTTAACCTTGAATCTTGAACATCAACTTAAGCCTTCAACCCCAATACCAACCAAAGCTGCCCCTGGGTGCCAACACAACTTGAGGCCAAAAATTAGCCAAGATTATATAAGGGATGATAGCTCCATAAATATCATGGTGGCTTCTAAGTGAAGAAGAGAAGGGTTTATTTTCACCAATCTGGCTTCCATATGTTCTCTGATGCAAATTGACTAGTTGCTTGTCATGTTCACATAAGGTAAATTACCTAGTACAATGAGAAACACTTAATGTGGTTACTCAGTCTTGCCCAATTTGCCATAGTTACTGCTAGTAAGGGTACACACTAGTTGCTTAAGCCATTGATGTTGCAGTTTGAGTAGTGGCATATAAAGGCAGTGCATATGCTACCTTAGCACCATTACTTTATGTTGTTATAGGAAAGACAAACACAAAAAATGGTTTAAGGGTCGGGGTGGATAAAATAGAGTAAACACATATTTATCTGGGGCCAACTCATTGATTGAATGCTTCTTAGTTGCCCATAACATCCTCTTTGCTAGAAGTGCAAGTGCAAGTGTCTGATCCTAAAGTTCAAGTTCAAAGGCAAGGTTAAGGAACCTGAAGAGAATCCAGGTAGATCATACAATCACTTCAGTGCAAGGTTGTGGTAAGTTCTTGAAACCATATTTTAAAGAGTAATTTTATAAATTATTTTCTCTATTATGACCATAACTCGCAATCATTTTCCATAGTTTCTATCTATAATTAAATGAGTTTTCAATTGTAAATGAATTCTAAATTATATGTAGAGGTGAGGGTCAGTTCGCTTACAAAGAAATATTTTGAGATAACTTACTAATGAATTGGTTGAAACGACGCTCCACATAGCTCCTCCTTGTCTCTATTGTATTGCTTGAACCAGAACTCCTCCTCATCTCTATCTTGATGTCTCTTCTTCTATTTTAATTATCTCTATCTTGAAGTCTCTTGTTCTGTTTTAATTATCTCTATCTTTAGGTCTCTTGTTTTGTTTCAATTATCTCTATCTTAAAGTCTCTTATTCTGTTTCATTTTCTTTTTGTATATACAGGTCCTCACTGGTACGCTTGGAGCAAGAAAAACTAAAAAATGACAAAACTGAAAAAGCGGTGAACCCGTAACCAAGGAATAAGGAGGTTGGTTCTAGGTAAGGTCCTGACTGGTCTGCTTCCCGTGGAAAAGGTAGAGTGGCCCCCTAAAAGAAGTTCCATATAAACTCAACCAAAAAGAAAGGGGAAAGGAGATGGAGAAAGTGACCATATAGGTAGCTTGAGGTGGCACAAAACCTAGATGTAAGATTCAAGCATGAAAATAATATAATAAATCAAGCATGAAAGGCATATCAAGCAATGCGAAAATTTTATAACTAACATCAAATGGTAGTGAAGTAATGCTAACATTAATTCACATCAAAAGAATCTATCAAAATATTTCCTCTTATCATAATACCAATGTGCACCTCTGACCTCGGTAAAAGGCCAAATAAGATGGTAAACTGAAACTTTGGGCACGAATCAAATATGGTACAATGAAACTTTGGTTATGCATGAAATATCGTGAATTTAAACTTTCTTAAAAATAAAAGGGCAATAAATATCTATTAAACTCTAGCTTAAAACCATCAAAAGTTCATTAATTTTTGTGTAGGGAGTAATAAGAAGACTCAACCAATTACTATAGTCCCTATAGCCCCAAAGTGGCAGGGACTAATAAGACTTACACATTCTAATAAATTTTTTTTTGTAACATTAAGTTATTACCATCTAGTTATTTATAACACGAAATTGAGAATGCTTATTAGTATCTACTTCTCTATAACACATTCTCGTCTAGAACTTGAGAATGTTTTTTATGGACAGAGATTTTCTTTTTATAGACAAAGTTTTTCTTATTCTTTTAGTGTAATTAAGAATTTTCTTTCTACTAGAAATTAATAATTTGTATGACTCTATATAAAAGAATAACCATTCACTGTTGATTTTTATAGTGCAATGAAGACAAGCACAAATTTTTCTGCTAGATAATTACTTCTAATGATATAATTAGTTCTTTAACACATTTCAAATCATAAAGCAATTAAATTTCAGAAAACTTCAACTATAGATGCAATAGGGCAATGGAGATCACAATAAAATAAAGATGCACAAGAGACACAAAATTTACCCTAGAAAAACCCTAAAAATAAAGATGCACAGGAGACACAAAATTTACCATAGGAAAACCCCAAAACTAGGGAAAAAAAACCTACAACCTTTTCTCAAGAGAAATTTTCCAATTCAATCAATTTGTACATCTGAATTCCAAGTCAAAATATCATTCCATTGACCAAACCAAATTCCAAGTGAAACTAGTCAAAGAAGAGAGATAAAGTCAAAGTTTTGCTCACAAGTTAAATCCAGTCAAAGAGGCCAAATTCGTCCTACTACTGTTCCTGGTCAAATGAGGTTGATGGGTTGAATTTTGGCCCTACTACTCAAATTTTGTTTTTGTCGAATTGCTCTATTTTGACTTGTGGTCAAAGCCAGTCAACGAATGTGATCATTGTTTAGTGTTTTGTTTCAAATATTTGGGCGAAATTAGGTCAAAGATGCCCAATATATGCCCGTAATATTCATCTACCAATAGTTCAAATATTCCAAGTCAAAGCAACCATAATATGCCAAGGTCAACGCTCGTCAAATAGAGATAAGGCAATCAAACTTCATTTGTCAAAGCATCTTCTTCCTCCTTCACACGTGTGAACATAAATGATCTTCTTGTTGTGATCTGAGTTATTGATATGATGACCAAATGAGGAGGATGAGCTCTATATATATGAGTTCAATCAAGTGGAATTAGCCTAAGGGTCAAACCTCTTCAAGTGGTCGGGGCGACCTATCCAACATGGGACCTACATGAACCTTAACTTGTTGACTTCAAAACCGACCACAACTACATATTTTCAACACTCGCTCTTATCTAGGGAGGTATTTATTCTTGAATTCCATAGATGTACATATGATGAATAAAATTTCTCCATTCCAAGAAAAGGTTGAAAGGTTGAAATAATCAACATCCAATAGAAGAACTACTTAGACACTAGTCCTAGGGCCACCAACTCAACAAGACGTCACTTGGAGACATGTTAGGAAACCTACTTGACCGATGTTGAACTCAGGGTCCATTTACCATTCCCACATGTCATCACATGTTATGAATGGTCAGTACCTACCAGATGCTATGAGGGACAAGCTCAACCCACTAGCCAAACTTCATGGCAATATGGTAAAATATAGATGAAGGAGGGAGAAATCTAGGCTTTGATGCTAACTGAGTCATTATCCCAAGCTTAATTCCATGGCTTCTAGGTCATACCCCATGACTATGGGAGCAATATAAGCTTTGATTCTTATGAAACCAATCTCCCCCGCCAAACTCCATGGCTTCCAGGTCAAACCCCATGACTAAGGGTTAAATTCAAACTTTATACTTATAGGGTCAATCTCCCCAACCATAAATCATGGTTTCCCTATCAAAACCCATGACCTAAGGGAAAAATCCAAGCCTTGATGCTTATGGCTCAACACTCCCTTTCACCAAGGGATGGATTCTCAATAAGTCCCAACCTATCCTTGAAGTAAATGGACGTCATCCAGGGAAAAGGATTTGTAAGAATATCAACAACCTGCTCATTAGTATAGATGTGTTGGAGCCTCATTGCTCCTTTTTGAATAATGCTTTATGTGTAGTGATACTTGACCTTTCATGGAAAACTAGGTTCTCAAAAAGCTTCATACAACTTTGATTGTCACGATATATCACGATTAGTTCCATCAAAAGATCAAACAGTCTTGGGAGTAATTTCTGAAGCCACGCTGCTTCAAAATCACCAAACAAGAAACAAATGATATTCAACTTCAGTAGTACTAAGTGCAATAGATGTTTTCTTATTGCTCATCCAAGATATCATAGTGGAACCCAAACTGAAAACACGTCTTGAAGTGCTCTTTTTATCTTCAACACCTTTAGCCCAATACGAGTTAGTGAATCCATGTAGTTGTAGTTCACCATTTGATACATATATCATTCCATAGTTAATATCACCATGCATGTATCTCAATATATGTTTCACTATAATCCAATGTACATGGATGGGTTCCACCAAGAACTAACTCAAAGTGTTCACTGCATAGAGAATGTCAGGTATGTTGTTAACCAAATATTTTAATGAGCCAATCAGTTGATGATACATGGAGGTAACAACCAAGTTAGAATCAAATCCTCATAGCTTATTCATTCTAGTCACCATGTATCCATGGACTTGCAGTCCATCATCCCAAATATCTAAAGGATCTTAACAATATACTTTCCTTGATCAAGGAAAATTTCACCCTACTTTTTCCATACTTCTAATCCCAATTAAGAATGTATTAAAAAAATATCCTTCATTTCGAATTTAGAAATCAAATCCCTCTTACACTGGATAATAAGGTCCTTTGCTCCTGTCAGAAACAGGTCATCAACATTTAGTAGCAAAATCATAGGCTCACCTTTAACAATCCCTAAGTATAAATTTAGATCAACATCACTCTTAGAAATACCACAACTCATCAAATATTCATTAATGAGAGAGTACCATTCCCGAGGTTCCTTTGTAAGTTCATATAAAGCTTTATTCAATTTACAAACATGAGTCTCCCTATCATGGACCTCAAACCCTTGAGGTTATTCTATTTACACTTCCTTCTCAATCAATCCATTGAGAAAATTGGTTTTGACATCCATTTGATGTAATTTCCAACCTACAATAGAAGAAATAACAATAATAGATCTAATGGAAGTGTACATAGCAACTGGAGCAAATGTGTGTTCATAATCCTCTCCCTCTTTCTGGGAGCTTTCTACATGTTTGTGCTGCCATCAACTGCATGTTTGATCTTGTATATCCACTTAGAAGTCACTGGTGAAATCCCTCAAGGTATCGACATGATTTCCCATACATCATTCTTCATAATACATTGGTACTTTTATAACATAGAATATTTCCAAACTTGCTGACCTACTACTTCTTTATAGTTGGAAGGTTCAAACTTAATTATCTTACTCATCAGTGTTGAATATTGTGAGATTTTGTTGACACATTTGGATTCCCTAAAAGTCCCATAGGGATTAACATGTCCCTCCGCTTCTTGCAATGTTCTTTCAATACATATTGACCTCTTCCTGGTTTCAAGTATAATGACCTTCGCGGGTCCATAGGTTCATTTTGTCCTTTAGGTTCTTCTCAATTATGTTGAGGATGATCCAAAATTCCTAAACCCACATCCTTGGGAGCTTCTTTCTCCTCATCATTAGAATCAAAGTGTGATCCTTTGGACTTCTATAAGGTAGCATTATCATCAAAAGTAACATCCCTACTAATCTCAATTGTTTGTTGTCCTAAAACATAAATTTTGTAGGCCTTCAATGTCTCAGTGTATCCAAAAATTGTTCCCTTCTTCTCAAAAGGTTTTAGCTTGGTCCTCTTCTCCTTGGGCAAATGAACATGGACATGATAACCAAATATTCTCAAATGTCCAACTTCCAACTTCTCACTTGTGAATACTTCTTCAGGAGTCTTATTCCCAAATACTCGATGAGGACTTCTATTTTGTTCATATATAATTGTTTTGGAGGCTTATTCCCATAAAAATATAAGTATGTCTTGATGATGAATCATGGATTTAGCATCTTCCATAATGGATCTGTTCTTTCTCTCAAAATCCCCATTTTGTTGAGGGTTGTAAGGGACTATCAACTCCCTCTTAATTACAACATCCCTATGAAAATCAATAAGTTCCCTGGAGGTATATACTCTACCATTATCAAACCTTAGAATTTGGATCCTCCTTCCTATAAAATACTCCACCGCATCCTTGAATTCCTAAACCTATCAAATACTTCATCCTTGGTCTTCAAGAAATAAATCCATGTCTTTAAGGAGAAATCATCAATGAAAGTTACATAGTACAAGAAACCACCCAAGGATTTCACAGACATGGGTCCACACACATCAAACCGTATAAGGTCTGAAAGTCCTTTGGACCTACTATCACTGCTTGAAAATGGTTCTTTGGTATTCTTCCCAAGTGCACATTCTTTACAAACTCCTTCATGTTCAACCTTGATTTCCATCAAACTTGTAACAATTTCTTTCATTCTAGGAAAGGCTTTGTAGTGAATGTGTGTTATAGGGATTAATGCAAGAGTGGTTGTAATGTTGGACCATGGTGTACCATGATTATAAACCCAAGGGATATATGTTAAACCCTAGGATTAATTTTTTTCTCGTGGAAAAGGTCATAATTTTATTCATATGAAAAAAATTACATTTTGTAGATGCTTAAAGCATATGCAGATGAGCTGTTCCTAAAAACAGGAAACAAAAGAATAGAAAAAAGAAAGAAAAAAGATCTAGCTGGCCTATACTTTTATGCCCTTCTTCTTCTCCACTCTACACGAACCTCTAGTGTTGGGAGTGGGTGCAATAATGGCAAGTTGCTTTTCCATTGTTTTCATTGGATGATCTTTGTCAGATTTCAATCCTTTGGATCCATGAGTTCGTTTGATGCCACTTACTTCTAGTTGGGATTCTTGTTGTTGTTTCATATTGTATGGCCCCAAGTTAGTCACTTGGGTATTCTCTTCCTGTGTATTTTCCTGTCCCATTTGCGTGCCTGTAGTTTTTGTCTTCAATTCCTCTTCTTCCAGTGGTTCTGTTTGCTGCCAGCCTTTGGGTTTTTTTTACAGTTTCTTATTCCATTTAGGCTCCTTCCTAGCCAGTGGACATGCATATTGGAGGTGCCTTGTTTGCAAGCATCCATGACATCTGAATGCTATGTTCTCATAGTCAAGCAGTTGTGTCCACAGAGAATTATTAAAATTCAATGTGATGTCATTAGGTAGCCCCTGACTCAGGTCCACTTCTACACATATTCTGGCAAATGTGAAAATTCCCCGAATAGCTCTGTCTTCATCTGTTTTTAAGAATTTCCCCAAAGAATTCCCAATGGCTATTAACAATTTGTGATGCCAAAAATGTAGAGGGAGGTTATGTAACTCGACCCACACTAGCATTATTGAGACTATCATGGAATTGGCATCAAAATCAGGGAACTAGGGGGTGATGAAGAGGCCAGCATTGCCCCAAAACCAAGGCCCCTGATTGATAATGTTATCTCGTTCTTGTTTTGTGTTGAATCTAACTAAAAAACCCTTTTGGGGATAGATAAATTTCACAGTTTAGTGACCATGCAGAGAAGATCCATTGATGCAGTGCATCAGATTTTGGCTAGAAACCATTAAATCTACAGATAACAGCATTTTGGGCTAGATCTGCATATAGATGAGTTACCTCTGGCAAAGATACTGTCAGCATTGGCGATTCCGATTTTTTTTCCACGATGTAGGGTCCTGGTAACTCTGATTTGGCGCTGGATTGTTTTTCATTTTTCCCTTTCCTTTGACTACATCATGAAAGGAACCTATATTTTTAGAGCTGGTTCCATTGCATCCACCTCATAATCTCAGATTAAGAAATATAGTTGAATCTTTGTTGATGCCATAGTCCTGAAGTGTATGGTTTTCCTGCAGACCATGTCCTGTGTATATCAATTTTTTGTATTTTATTGGGGTTCCAAGCTGTATCTGGATTTCCTTCTTTAATTCTTGGATACTCGTCCCATTGCTGAGCTGCATGCAATAATGTCTGCCCCCTATCGATTTGATGAAGATTTGTATTAGATCTTCCTCCACACTTAATGGAACAACCTTTGTAAGGTCTCAATCTGTTGGATCATGCTTTTTCTCCGTAAGCCCAAGAGCACCGCTAAGCTTTTGAATCTATCTACACTGCCCCTAGATTTGAACCTTTTGTGGGCTTTTCAGTCTTCTAAAATCCTAGTCTATTAGATCTTTACCAAGACTGAGAATATTGTTGCGTTCCGTGGCATGCAATATCGCCCTTAATTTATTCAATGTCCATACAAAAACTACAATACCAAGCTCAGGATTATAGAAAAGGTTTATGAAAGGCATGTTATCCCTTACCCATGGGTTTGTGACTTGTAGGCTCGTGTACGTTCCAGTTCTACGCCCTTTGTTTGTTAGGTCGTTCATGTTTCTGCCTCTGCTGCCCATTGCAGCTTCCCTTACAATAGCAAGGTTTATCAGATCTAGGGTGTTATGTCTCATCCCTTTGAAGATTCACAGATCCAACATCCTAGAGCCACTCCCCTGACAACCCCTCCCTTGATCATCGATCTACGATGCAACCACGAGAACAAGGAAGTCCTCAGAGGCAAACAGACTATCTGTGGCGCCCAAATCGGATTCGGGTTTGACCTCCAGCAACAGCGTGGTAGTGTTTCATAGGAGCCATCTGCGAGGGGAGGCAAAACTCTTTCTGCTTCTAATTGCAGGGCAGGTTGCATGAATAGAGATGGGTGTCAAGGGCTTGGCTTGTGGCCTTGTTGTCACTACGCTGCGACTGAGTGTTGCGGCAACTATGCTTCCAGCTGCCATGTTCTCCTGCCAAGCTCATCCCAGAACCCTAGGATTAATATTATAAACCTTTGAACAATATTATACCCTAGGAAAATGAAGCCTTAGATTAATAAACTCAAGGTATAAATCGAAGGGATCAATATTAAACACAAGGAATTAATATTATAAACGTAATGTATATAAACCCTAAGATAAATATTATAAATACTGAAATTTAAGTGTTTTAAAGATTTTTTTAAGGCGGCATTTAAAAACACATTTAAATAATAAAGAGTTACAATTTCACCAAAATTATATTGTTAAATTTCAATCAAAAAGTCAGAAATACATTTATTAATTAAATTTCTAGTAAATGGAATATGAACACTTCTATATTTTCAACAATGGAAAGTTCTCTTCTGAAATTGTCAATGAAGCTTAATGCATCTTTGAAAGTGCTAAGTAGTTAAAGAATTTAATGCTTTATTAAAAAAATTTGAAATATGCAAATTTTAATAAATTACAATAAATGGTTTTTTTTTATTATTAAACTTTATTATTTTAGCTCACGTTTTGATGATCATACTATAAATTACATGTTATTTTTGGACAATTAAGACATCCGAACCACTACTAATTTCAATATGAGGCCATGAAATTTCATTGTTATGTTCATGAAATGCCTCAAATTCATTATCCTGAAGAGAAACCTATAAAAGCATGGTCTCTTTCAAAGTTCCACATCTTACTTTTAGGTGAGAATTTAGCATCTCTCAACAACAGTTGGAAATGGTTACCTGTATCTTTTAAAGGGGGTGGTTCTTATTTTGTAAAAACATTTTTCTATTGATTTTCTTTTTTCTAAGTATAAGAACCATTAAGTTGAAAAAGGAATTATTTTGTTTTACCAATTACTTCAAAAATAATACACGAGAAAATCCCCACAAAAAATAAACAATTAAACAAAGTCTCTCAGTAAAGATCACATAAGAGAAATTTTTGGCCTATGCCTTCTGAACCAACAAATTCATCATCAGGACCAGATGATGAGGACCAGATGATGAATCACACTTGTTGGTTCAAAACACGTTAGGCAAAAATTTCTCTTATGTGATTTCTACCAAAAGAATTTACTTAATTGATTATGGATCATAAAATCTTATACATTTGAGCTTTACCCATACAACCAATACTTTACCATACCACTGAATTCTTACAATTTAAGCAATGAGTTTGAATATATTGACTTATTTAAAATCTCCATCTAAATTATATATAAGTGATAGTGAAATTATTATTTTCCATGAATTTCTTATCATAAAATAATAAAATAAATTATAAATACATTTATTTTTTACACTTTAAAGTAAAAAATTTTGTTAATATTAAAAATTTTTAAATTTGAGATTAATAAATTTATTTTTAAAATAAATGTATCTTATTACATATTAAAATTTTGAATAAATAAATTTCATTTTTGAATGATAATTCATATAATTTTTTTACAAATTTTGATAAAATATTTTATTGTCTCAGCTTCAGACTAAATATCATATGAAATAACCCTCTAGTTTGAAATTTTTGTCACCATAAGTAATAATGAATTGGCAGAATAATTGGATCGACTATTGAAGCAACTAGAGGAACATCTACCAATAAGTCAAATATTCCAAGTCAAAGTAACCATAATATGCCAAGGCCAACGCTCATCAAACAGAGATAAGGCAATCAAACTTCATTTGTCAAAGAATCTTCTTCCTCCTTCACACGTGTGAACATAAATGATGTTCTTGTTGTGATCCGAGTTATTGATATGATGACCAAATGAGGAGGATGATCTATATATATATATATATATATATATATATGAGTTCAATCAAGTGGAATTAGCCCAAGCGTCAAACCCCTTCAAGTGGTGGGGGCAACCTATCCAACATGGAACCTACATGAACCTTAACTTGTTGACTTCAAATACCGGCCACAACTACATATTTTCAACACTCCCTCTTAGTTAGGGAGATATTTCTCCTTGAATTCCATAAATGTACATATGATGAATAAAATTTCTCCATTCTAGGAAAAGTTTGAAAGTTTGAAAGCATCAACATCCAATAGAAGAACTACTCACACACTAGTCCTAGAGTCACCAACTCAACAAGTCATCACTTGGAGACATGTCAGGAAACCTACTTGACCCATGGTGAACTCAGGGTTCATTTACCATTCCCACACGTCATCACTTGTTATGAATGGTAAGTACCTACCTGATGCTATGAGGGACAACCTCAACCCACTAGCCAAACCTCATGGCAATATGGTCAAAAATACATGACCGAGGGAGCAATCTAGGCCTCGATGGTAACTGAGCCAATATCCCCAACTTAATTCCATGGCTTCTAGGTCATACCCCATGACCATGGGAGTAATATAAGATTTGATTCTTATGAAACCAATCTCTCCAGACAAACTCCATGGCTTCTTGGTCAAACCCCATGACTAAGAGAGAAATCCAAGATTTATGCTTATAGGGTCAATCTCCCCAACCATAAATCTTGTTTTCCCCATCAAAACCCATGACCTAAGGGAAAAATCCAAGCCTTGATGCTCATGGCATCAACACTCCCTTTCAACAAGGGACAGATTCTCAACAAGTCCCAACCTATCCTTGAAGTAAATGGACTTCATCCGGGGAAAAGGATTTGTAAGAATATCAACAACCTGCTCATTAGTGTAGATGTGTTGGAGCCTTGCTGCTCCTTTTTGAATAATGCTTTAGATGTAGTGATACTTGATATTGATGTTCTTTGACCTTTCATGGAAAACTAGGTTCTCAAAAATATTCATACAACTTTGATTGTCACGATATATCACGGTCAGTTCCATCACAAGATCAAACAATCTTGGGAGTAATTTTCGAAGCCACATTGCTTCACAAATCACCAAACAAGAAACAAATGATATTCAACTTCAGTAGTACTAAGTGAAACAGAAGTTTTCTTCTTGCTCACCTAAGATATCATAGTTGAACCCAAATTGAAAAAACATCTTGAAGTGGTCTTTCTATCTTCAACACTTCCAGCCCAATACGAGTTAGTGAATCCATGTAGTTGTAGTTCACCATTTGATACATATATCATTCCATAATTAATAGCACCATGCATGTATCTCAATATATGTTTCACTATAATCCAATGTACATGCATGGGTTCCAGCAAGAACTAACTCAAAGTGTTCACTGCATAGAGAATGTTAGGTATGTTGTTAACCAAATATTTTAATGAGCCAATTAGTTGATGATACATGGAGGGATCAACCAAGTTAGAATCAAATCCTCATAGCTTATTCATTCTAGTCACCATGTATCCATGGACTTGCAGTCCATCATCCCAAATATTTAAAGGATCTTAACAATATACTTTCCTTGACCAAGGAAATTCTCACCCTCATTTTTCCATACTTCTAATCCCAATTAATAATGCATTAAACAAATATCCTTCATTTCAAATTTAGAAATCAACTCCCTCTTACATTGGATAATAAGGTCCTCTGCTCCCGTCAGAAACAAGTCATCAAAATTTAGTAGCAAAATCATAGGCTTACCTTTAACAACCCCAAAGTATAAATTTAGATCAACATCACTCTTAGAAAAACCAAAACTCATCAAATATTCATCAATGAGAGACTACCATTCCCAAGGTTCCTTTCTAAGTTCGTACAAAGCTTTATTCAATTTGCAAACATGAGTCTCCCTCTCATGGACCTCAAACCCTTGAGGTTATTCTATTTACACTTCCTTCTCAATCAATCCATTAAGCAAGTTGGTTTTGACATCCATTTGATGTAATTCCCAACCTATAATAGAAGAAATAGCAATAATATATCTAATGGAAGTGCACATAGCAACTGGAGCAAACGTGTCTTCATAATCCTCTCCTTCTTTCTCGGAGCTTTGTACATGTTTGTACCGCCATCAATTGCATGTTTGATCTTGTATATCGACTTAGAAGTCGCCAATGAATTCCCTTGAGGTCTCGATATGATTTCCCTTACATCATTCTTCATAATAGATCGGTACTTTTATAACATAGAATATTTCCAAACTTGCTGACCTACTGCTTCTTTATAGTTGAAAGGTTCATAGTCAATTATCTTACTCATCAATGTTGAATATTGTGAAATTTTGTTGGCACATTTGGATTCCCCGAAAGTCCCACGGGGATCAACATGTCTGTTTGCTTCTTGCAATGTTCTTTCAAGCCATGCCGACCTCTTCCTAGTTTCAGGTATAATGACCTTCACGGGTCCATAGGTTCATTTGGTCCTTTAGCCTCTTGTTATTGATCTTGAGGATGATCCAAAGGTCCTAAATCCACATCCTTGGGAGCTTGTTTCTCCTCATCATCAGAATTCAAGTGTGATCCTTTGGACTTCTATAGGGTAGGATCATCATCAAAAGTAACATCCCTACTAATCTCAACTCTTCATTGTCCCGAAACATAAATTTTGTTGGCCTTTAATGTCTCATTGTATCCAAAAAATGTTCCCTTCTTCTTAGAAGGTTCTAGCTTGGTCCTCTTCTCCTTGGGCATATGAAAATAGACATGATAACCAAAGATTCTCAAATGTCCAACTTCCAACTTCTCACTTGTGAATACTTCTTTAGGAGTCTTATTCCCCAATACTCAATGAAGAATTCTATTTTGTACATAAATAACTGTTTTGGAGGCTTATCCCCATATAAATATAAGTAGTTCTTGATCATGAATCATGGATTTAGCATCTTACATAATGGATCTATTCTTTCTCTAAACAATCCCATTCTGTTGAGGGTTGTAAGGGACTATCAAATCCCTCCTAATTACAACATCCCTACGAAAAGCAATAAGTTCCTTGGAGGTATATACTCCACCATTATCAGACCTCAGAATTTGGATCCTCCTTCCTATAAAACTTTCCACTTGATCCTTGAATTCCTAAAACCCATCAAATACTTCATCCTTTGTCTTCCATAAATAAATCCATGTCTTTCAAGAGAAATCATCAATGAAAGTTACATTGTACATAAAACCACCCAAGGATTTCATGGACATTGGGTCCACACACTTCAAATTGTATAAGATCTAAAAGTCCTTTGGACCTACTATCACTGCTTGAAAATGGTCCCTTGGTATTCTTCCCATGTGCACATCCTTTACAAACTCCTTCATGTTCAACCTTGATTTCCATCAAACTTGTAACAATTTCTTTCATTATAGGAATGGATTTGTAGTGAATGTGTGCTATAGGGATTAATGCATGGGTGGTTGCGATGTTGGACCATGGTTGGCCATGATTATAAACCCAATGGATATATATTGAACCCCTGGATTAAGATGATAAAGCTTTGAACAATATTATACCCTAGGAAAATGAACCCTTAGATTAATAAACCCAAGGGATTATAAATATGAGGTATCAATATTAAACCCAAGGGATTAATATTATAAATGGAAGGTATATAAACCCTAAGATATAAACCCTAAGATAAATATTATAAACACTAAAATTTAAGTGTTTTAAAGATTTTTTAAGGGGGTAAATTTATTTATATACATTTAAAAACACATTTTAAATAATAAAAGATTATAATTTCACCAAAATCATATTGTTAAATTCCAATCAAAAAGTCAAAAATACATTTGTTAATTAAATTGCTAGTAAATGGAATATGAACACTTCTATATTTTCAACAATGGAAAGTTCTCTTCTGAAATTGTCAATGACATTTAGTGCATTTTTGGATGTGCTAAGCAGTTAAAGAATTTTAATGATTTAATAAAAAAAATTGAAATATATAAATTTTAATAAATGGCAATAGATGGTTTTCCTTTTTTTTAATAAATTTAATTATTTTAGCTCACGTGGTGTTAAATTGTTGATGGTCATACTATAAATTACATGTGGTGTTAAATTGTTGATGGTCATACTATAAATTACATGTTATTTTTCGACAATTAAGACATTCTAAATACTACTAATTTCAATATGAGGCCATAATATTTCATTGTTATGTTCATGAAATGCCTCAAATTCATTATTCCGTGGAGAAACTTATAAAATGAAGGTTTCTTTCAAAGTTCCACATCTTATTTTTAGGTGAGAATTTAGCATCTCTCAACAACTCTGGGAAATGGTTACCTCTAATTTTTAAATGGGGTGGTCATTATTTTGTAAAAAAAAAAATTCTATTGTATTTTTTTTAATTATAAGAACCATAAAGGTGAAAAAATACTTATTTTGTTTTACCAATTACTTCAAAAATAATACACTAGAAAATCTCAACAAAAAATAAATTCACATGAATGCCATAGAACTCTCTACTCCTCTATAAACATAATCTATAAGATAAACAATATTTTAAGGTTTACCCGTACAACCAATACTTTAGCATGCCACTGAATTCTTACAATTTAAACAATGAGTTTGAATGCATTGACTTATTTAGAATCCCCATCCAAATTATATATAAATGTAATGAAAATTGTTATTTTCCCCTAAATTTTTTTTATCATAAAAATAAAAATA
>APFE030379680.1:0-15863 GCA_000404065.3 Pinus taeda
TTAATGAAATGAAGTATTATTTCCGCTGCATCTTTGTGTATATGGTTATCTCTGTAATTTGTTGCGTTCTTGTTTAAATCCGGATCAGATTTACTTCAGTTTGTAGATTAATTTGTTGTTAGATGTATTTCTTTTATGGTTAAGAATAGGTTGCTTTTGATGATTTAGTCGCTTGCTTCCATTTGTACTTTCTATAGTAGGTTAAGCAATGATCAAAGAAGATTCAAAAGGCTAGCAGTAGTGCCTTGTCCTCTCTTCCTCCCTATGGGACCATGATTTGAGGCAAAGACTCTCTTGCTGCCCCCAAAACATAGATTTTCCTCATTCATAGGACTTCTAGTGTTTGCAGCTCTCTAGTAGGTTGATAGTCCAGCTTTTATTTGCTTTATATATTACTAATCATGTTCACTTCCTGATTTTAAATAGTATTTTTGTATGCTTTCCTTCCTTATAGCATTTCCCAACACTTGCTTCTATGCATCATAGTTTATGCCATTTTAATGCAAACCTCTAATTTTCCTAGTATCCACTCATTCCATTGGTTGCTTGATTTTCTTGGTTGACTGCGAGTTTCTAGGTAGTAGATCTCTTCCAACAGTAGGCCATATTACCAGTAATCACATCCTCCATCTGATCCATGCCCTATAGGTCTCCCAAACCTCACCTCAATTCTGCCCTAGTGTCCTTTATTTTTCATAGAACGTCTTCCTCTCTCCTAGAGAAAATCCAATCATCTTTCTCTCTCTTGGTGATTCATGGTAGACCTTAGGTGCCCTAACACCTCATTCCAACCTTCATCCATCTTTTCCACCCACTCTCACACCCTCAAAACAACGAAAATTTCTCTCGGCCTCCTCTCGTAGGCGTCCTATAGTTTCCCTATTTTCCCCCTATAGTTTTCCTGTGTCCTCCTGTAGTTTTTCCTGTAGGCTTTCTTTTGAAGGTTGAATGTGGAAAAATCCTCCAGAAGGCCACCTAAGACCTCCTAGGACCATCCACATCATCCTACATCCTCCCAAGCTCCAAAATAGCCCTTTATCGCCACCTGTTCGCTGCCACACTCACACACAATAAATTAGATGCATGTTAAATTCACATAAAAACACATGAAAATCCAAAAATATGTTTTTTGCTCATTTACTTCCAAAAATAGCATGGTTAGATGTTGTTTATTTCCTTGAGTAGGTAATGCCATTTCTTTCATGGTTTTCATAATTTTTTTGGCAAAAGTAGAATTGGCTTGTTAATTAGGGTTTACTAGGTTTTGCTTTACATTCCAGTATTTCTCCTTTCTGCAGTTAGAATAGCATATGTAGAGTAATCTTTCTTTCCTTTCATCACACATAGAGCTTCTTCTGAATTCCATAGAAGTTGGCTTGAGCTCCTAGTGATCTCGCACCGACTGACCAAGTGACAACCTGCAGTGAGAACTAGTACTTGTGCATATAGCACCGACGCTTCCAAGTTTGTTACGAACTACTGAGTTGATAAAAGTAAAGTTGGCAGCCCAGGAGTTGCAACATTCTTGCTGCAATATTGGCACTCACCACCCTTATTCCTATGTTGAGATAAAATGCTGCCACACTCCGGAGTCGTGTCGACGATATGTTCAAGAGAATTCCTATCTACAGTTTACTACCTATACATTGTCTGACCTTTTGCCACAACCATGGATCATACTTGCTTGTTCCACTTTATTCCTTGTTTCGTGTCGATGAAGAAGTAATCATTATGGCCCTCCTTTGACGAGTCATTTCTTGTCGACTTCAACTAATTTTCCAGGAAGATGACTTAGAAATGCCCTTTCAGTAGCCTAGAGCTTGCATGTCTTAATAGCAATTTCTTCGCATTCGACAGCAAATTTCCATCACTAGCCTTCGAGCAGATGATTCCATGAGTGTTTGAATTCAGCTTCATTTTCACATTCACAGATCGTATTGTCATACCTTGAGAGCCATTATCATTATTGGTGGTTTCTCTTGTGCCTATTAATGATTCACATCATTGGTCAGTAATCAGGTGGTTTTATAGCATGTTGACCTTCGACACATTCATTCGCATGTTAGAATTCGTACTTTGATCGAGTTGGGATGGAGCGTAAGACCTTAAGTTTTGTCTGATATAACTTAGGTTGCGTGGAGTTATGCATTATTCATGATTGTATACATGTTTCCTCTATACGGATGGCTATGACCATACCATGGGACTTTATATCTATGATGATGATGATGATCCTTCTATATCAGGTGGTTGCATCCATACTGTGGATCTTAGACTTCCAGACAATCCTTTTCATTCGGATGATTGTGCCCATACTGTGGATCTTTTCAAATGGTCCTTTCTATCTAGATGGATGCATCCATACCATGGATTCATGTTTTTATATATATGACAGGGGTATCATTTATGTATATGTATATACATCCTTGATTTGTGGGTCTCCTAATGCTGTTTTTTCTAGTACTTACACTAGCTCGTAAAGCATCTCAATCATTACTCCTTATTTTTCCTTCCTGATTTAGGGGGAATTTGTTACACATTATTTTTTCACACTTCATGCACTTCCATGTTTCATACCTTGGAGTGCCAAAACCTTGACAACTATGCAGTGTATCCATCCTTATATGTAGTCTAGATCTTCCCTGAAGAACTAATTAAAATTTGCCTTGAGCCTTTCCTGAGAAAAATGAGCTCAAAACCCTAATTTCTAGGTCAACATAACTATGACACTGCCCTCTCGTGCCGATGGCAGGTTGCACCATATGATACTCATGCTTCCATCGTGGTTTTTGCTTCGATACTCATGTTGAACCCTAAAAGGCAAGTTTTCCCAAAGTGGAGGAGAAGCTTCATGATCTAGAGGCTTCCAAAACAGTGAGTTGGATGATGTTCGTTGTGGATGTGGTCAAATTCTCCCAATATTACCCTTCTATCTTATCCCTATGATCTTCCTCCTTGAGATGAGGACCTTCCCCTATATTTGTTGAGATCCTAACTCCCTCTCCCTACCTCTAAATTCATCCCCCTACATTCCCAAATGATTGGTCTCTAGCTATTTTCACCCTTACACTGAGATAGTGCCTACATGCTATTCAATTTGGCTTGGAGAAGGAGTGCTTGGAGAGGTTGAGCTTGGACTTGGGAATTTACTCAAGGAGGGCTACTAACATCAAGGCTTGGGTTGTCTACTTCCTCG
This sequence comes from Pinus taeda, assembly GCA_000404065.3. NCBI lineage: Eukaryota > Viridiplantae > Streptophyta > Pinopsida > Pinales > Pinaceae > Pinus > Pinus taeda. Next base: position 3,197 of record APFE030379680.1, read on the forward strand.
TTTTTTTACTAATATATACAACCATTGGTTGAATTTACATAAATACTTGTGGCTTTGCTTCATTTATCTTAATCCTCCTTGATCTGTTAAGTGGATTACATTTGATTATGTTTGTTGCACCTTTATGCTTTGTCATGTCTTTTACCTCTTATGCACATATTCAAATTCTATGAGCAGTAAGGACTGAGCCTAAGGAGAAAGTGATTAAGATCTTCAACAAAGGAGTGCATTATAGCATCAGAGTGAGGTATGTCTCCTTCCTCTTCTCTTATTTTGATTGTAATCTAGGAAAGTGTCTTGTAGATTGTCTCCTTTGTTGCTAGACCCACTTATTGGGCTAAAGGGATCGTCTTTGTTTGCATAGATGATTTACCTACTCAGTAGAAGGAATCACTGGGTAAGGCATACCAATCTGCAATGTTAAGCAATGCCTGAATTACTTCATGGGAAATGCAAGGTGGATCGTGTTTGAATAGTATTCTATATAGTAGGGTGATGAAGTGATTAGAGAGCATTGCCATGACTTCTTGGTAGCTGCACTCAGATAGAAACTTGCAATATAAGTTCACAGCATCATCTGATGGTGTCCATGTCTAACCCATGCTAGGGAACTGCTATTGGGCACATATTTCATCAAGAAGGTACATAAACATAAGAATCTTTCTTATCCATCCTGAGGCGGACTCCAGGAATTAGACACATGCACTTTTAGCTAAAGATCCAACATGTCCGACCAGTTGAAAGGCCTTCCTTCATTTTTCAACTAATCTAACATAACAACCCAACTCTGCGGGAAGGCCTTCGTGCTCTCTTGACCATACAAGAGAGAGGCAAAGATGACTAGGAGTTGGTAAGACTTCCTGAGAGACTTCATCTTGTGGACCTGGTTGGGTGTTGCCCTAAACTTCAATGTCTCTTTTACCCAACGCTTCATGATATCTCTAGTGTTTACATTGTTGTTGGGAGTGAAGAATAGTGCATCCATGTAGTTCACCAGCTGCAAAAATTGGTACATTTGATTGTAGATTTTCGACCTAAAGGTGGCAAGCTATGTCCCACTGGTATTTCTCAATTTCATCGTCTCGGGATTGGTATGTGAGACAACCTAGTGAATGATATCCTCACACGAGAAGACGAGGTACCTGCATGCAACCCTGTATAAGCTTGACTTCTAAATGTTGACATAGACTTCTCGATCTTCTCGATCTTCCTTGAAACTGCCTACAAATATATTCTTTATTTATTTCCATGTGATCTTCATGTCCTTCTCTATGAAAACTTGTGTGTCTACATAGATGGGAAAGTTCATTGGCACAAGTTCAACCATGTCTCTAGTGCTACCTCTACAATGTCCTTTGATCCAGAACTCTTGTAAAACATGATGCATGTACTACTGAGAGACTACTCAACAATTAATGTACGTAGAGACAGAGAAAACACTCACGGCAAGCAAATGTCATCTCAAAAACACAAAGCACTTCAAGGATCGATCATGAAACATGTTGGGTGACTATTGGGAAAGATTGTGCAGTAGTGACTCTTAGATATAGGAGGATTGTCAGTTGGATCTATGCATTGTGCAATCCTAGCTGCTGGTGAGATGTGCTACTGACTAGAACTGCACAGAACGCAATCCAGTGAGGCTGGCTATGGATTGGAACTATGCAATGTGTAGTTTAGTCTATGTCCAGTGTTTGTTGGGACTGCACATTGCACAATCCGAGTGGGCGATACTAGGCACTGTCTCTCAGAACTAAGTAGATCATAGTTGGAGGCCAGTGACAAACAACTTATGCACAATTGCTGGAGCCAAGGTAGAGCCTTGAGATCCAAGAATGCACATTGTAAGTGGGGCAAATCTATATCTGAGCCAAGGCAACCCATATATTCCCAAGGGAAACTTGAAAATGATCATATCTGAATGCATGAGCGAAGGATGGTGTAGATAGGAGTGAATGATAATGCATGCAATAAAAAATAATGTAGTAATCAGTCAAATGAACAAACAACGAATCTGGTGGGGGGAGTCATCGCAACGATGACCGTTAGTGCAAAAACAATGTTAAGCATGCAACACTTAAGAAAGACAATGAAAAAAATGAAACAACACTTCTTTAAGATAAAAATACTAGAATGTTAGCGTTCATTCAGTAAAACATGCAAAACAACACTCGCACAAGCCAAGGAAACAAAAGTGACAAAAAAAAACAACAAAAGACTTGAAAAGCAAAACTTACCAAAAAAGTTCCACCGACTGCGCCGAAGGTTCCTATATTCTTCAAGAATACCAGAGCTCCAAGATTGAATGTGTAGAATGAGCTCTAAGATGTCCATTAAATAGATTTGGTAGATTCATGGTTTATGATGCACATTCCAAAAGGTCTAGGAAAAAGCGACAAGTGGCAGGAAGTTTCTAAAAATGACTTGAATGTAACTCCCAATGCAAAAATTATATCCCTATTTTTTAGGGATTCTTTTTTATTTTAAGATTTTTTTCATTTTTGGGAAAGTCTTCCATGCATGCATGGAGAAATTTCAGAGTTCTGGATGGAGTCGGGAAACTTACCAGCACATGCATCAGACAATGGTTGAAGGAATGCTTTTGCACATTTCCTGGGGTGAGTGGCTCTGGATGCCTCTCATTCTCTACATAGTTTCTCGGCTAAAGGCAAGTTGTCAACTAGGTATGCACAATTTTAGATCCTAAGCCCACTGTTAGGATGTTTTGTGCAATTTTGGAGAGCAAGGCTGACTATTGGTCTACTATGCATAATTCTTAAGAGCAAGGTAGGTTTCCCTATAGGACTACGCAGTTTTCCAAGACATCGCAAGAATCGAATGTAATCCAAGTCACGAGTTCATCTTGTGGTTAGTCAGTAAATAAAGTAAGCAAACGCAAGTTGCAAAATGAAATATAAACTCGAATGAAACACAAGTACCTGAGTAGTGCAAGACAAGCTACTAATATTTTTGAGGAGGAAGGCTCCAAAACAAAGCAAAGGAAAAAATTTTGAGGGTGGTTGTAGCTACTACAACACACCCAAGTGGGTCTAAAATATTGAATGCTATTAGAAATGCCCTAATTGATAATTTTTCCCATAAGTTTCTTTATTCTCTTAAACCTTAGAATTCTAGTCACCATTTTCATGTGTGTTGGGAATTCCTTTTCAGGACTTTTTCAATTGATGAGTGGCATTGAAACCATAGATATACTTAGACTTAATTTCCAAACAATAAATAAGAAATAGTCCTATTTGTCTTCATTCCCCTTACCTATTTATCTTCAAACCCTAACCAGGTCACATGACCTAATCTTAAACTTAAACCCCTAAAAAATATGTTAAATATAAAAAGCCCTAAAATAGACCTTGCAAACCATAGGTGTTATGACTTTATCTATCCCTTGGAAACATTTAAACCTAATTAATACTAAAATAACGTCATCTAGTCTTACTTATAGGGTTTTAACCAAGAAACTACAAGTTTCAACTATTAAAATTCAAATTTGATTTTTCTTAGTCCATAAACTTGTTCCCAAACATTCCTTGTGTGCATTAATTTGAGGCACACAAACCCTACATTTTAGGCTCTCAAATCCATGCAATTTTGAGTATTCTTGAACAATAGAAACATAGTGTGAAAATTTAAAAATATTTAATTATAATAATATTACCTATGAGTAAAAAAGTACTCTCCAAGTTGAATAATTCAATTGGGCCTTGAAATGAAGGCTTGACATGCATTTTCGTGAATCGAGCCAAAATTTACTTGCTTCACTAAAATGCACCCACCAGATTTATTTATTTGCCAATCTAATTGATTAAAAGTGTAGATTCTTTATTTAATTATTTTATACACTTTCGCATTTTTATATATTTAATTTGAGCTTAAATATTTATACTCCATATTTGATACAACATTCTAAGTTTTGCTTCGACTTTCCTTATGTGAAATTTGTGTATAAGTGGAAAACATAGTTATGTAGGATATTTGTTCAGACATGATGCAAGGTTATATCCTAAGCTTATGAATTTTCCAATCACGTCCCATTTCAAATTTCATTACCAAGAGTGTAATTGGTTTGGCCTGGGAGTGCATATTTGTTCTGACTATGATGATTGCTAGATATGATCAATTGATATTCCGACAAACTTGGATTAGTGTATAACATTTCCCTTATGAAAATGACTATGATATGTTGCATATGGCACTACTAATGATTGATATTGAATAAATGAAACATACAGGGCTACAATGTTAGTGCTCCCCCCCTTTATCATTGTCGATCTACTTCTAAATGTATATCTCACGAAGGCAGAGAGTACACCTCTTTCTAATTTCATATTATAATGATAATATCATCATGACAATATCTCCATTCTCATGTGATATAATATGAGAATACATATTAACAAATTGATAAAAATTTCCAAGGTTAGGAGAAAGCTATAACAACTTTTTCAAATTTTCAATAAAAAATCCTAATTGTTTTAGTTGCATTATCCATAAACTTCTCCTTTGAGAGTCGAACAATCTTTTGACCAGGTTCTTTCCAAATTGATCTTCATAAATAATTCAAGTAGGTCAATGCATCCAAAATATATCATTTTTGACAACAATGCTCAATGATTCCTTGCCCTGTACTTGGCGAGGCAAAATTGGAAAGTGTAATCCTGCAACAACATCTCAACAAAACACAAACCCTATAACAACCTAGTTGTCAGTTTTACATGAAAAATAGCCTACAATAGTAAAATTAGATCATAGGGATGACATATAAAAAGGGTCATAAGTAGGTTGATAATGGATGTTGCAATGGAAGAGTATGGTCTCAAGAATAAAAAAGGGTAAAGAAAAGGTAGGGAAATGAGTGAAAAAAGATGCCAATTTCACATCCCAAAATCTCCCGACAGCTTTAGTATCTGTATGTCCTCATATAGATCCTTGTAACTGGTTCCTAATGTGCTAAGAGTGAAATTCTAAAAAATTTCATGCTCTTACAATATCTTATGTATTTGCTCTGTGGCCTAAAGAAAGTACCAGCTCCATTTCCCATAATATATCAATTAAATGATATGGATGTTGATATTGATAGGTAGGGAGCCAAATAATAGGTAATCTAAACCTAATTCCGAGCCAACTTGTCCCACATCTGTTAATGCACTCCACATACTGAAAATCCTAGACAATGCCTGTTAAAATTCAGAAAACAATAAAGGTCCTCATCTCTTAACTCCTTCCTTCAAGTGTTCCATCTAAGTTTTCTCCCATCCATTGCATCTTGTCTCATCCCTCTGATGCTTCTAAGACAATAGCCCAAAACCTTGTTTCTGAAATCCATTAGCAACTTATTGGTGTCTGAATACTTCTATATCCTGATATATAGCCTTCAGACTCTTTCAGCAGACCCTAGTTCATTTCAAATAAGAAATTTCACCCTTTATTCATTATATATTAACATATCATAGGCAACCTTCCAATTAACCTGATTTTGCACAAAAGACACAAAGGCTCTCAACTGAACATCTCCAATGTATGGTGTGACGTTAAGAGATCTTTCACCAAAGAAAATATAGTCATGCAGATATAGTTCACACAATAGATGTTGTTCTAGAAAAGTGGCCTTCTAGAGATTTTTCAGAAATTATTCAGCCTCCCTTAATTCATAGGGTCGTTTCTCCTTAAGGATTGTCAATCAAAAAATGAAACATTTTTCTTGCAAAAATGGGGGATAAGATAGAGAAGGAGGTATGAAACTGAATATACTATGAACAAGTTCATACATATACTCCTTTTCCTGTTGTAACAATTGTACTTCCTTTTTAAATTCTTCCACTTGTAACAATACATGCTTCCTTTTTTTTTGAAACCTCACCAAGTCTGGAACGTTCAATTTTTCAACCCACATCCTCTTGAGATTATCAAAAAATTCCTCATGATGTTTCAAAGGAATAGCTTCAGCTTTCAGCAAGATTTCTAATTTCCTCCATTTCTCCAAATCCTCAATAAAAATGTTAAATTCAATGGTTTAATACATATTAACTGAGATCTTTCCATTATTGTGACAATGATAGTCTCATCAGTTTCCTGATGCATCTCTTCATTCCATTTCTCCACTAGTTTCACTATCTTAGTCGATGATTATTATGTGATAGTAACATCATCAATTAGTTCTTGTGGAGTAAAGACTAGTTTTATTTTAGTTTGGTTTGTTTCAGCTATTATTTTTTGTGTAATCATAGCATCATAAACAAGTTCTTGTGGAATAACACACTATTTTTCTCTATCCTTCTCTACTTCAACTTTTGGTTCTTGTGTAACAACAACATCTTCAATGGGTTCTTATCGAACAACAGTTTGGAATTCTTCATCTTTCTCTCCAAATTGAATTCCTACCAAAATAGTGGTTGGCCTTTCACAATCCTCTTTCTCAAGCACTTTCTTACATCCATTACATAATCTAAGTGACATTTCTTTTTGCCATTTATTCCAGGGTTTCTAATTTATTTTGTTTACTAGACTGAAGCATCCCTTCAACCATGGTAAGTTGTTTCCTTAAATTATCATTTTTCTCCTACAATTTAATAATTTTTTGAATAAGGAGGCTATTTTCAGACTTACCTCATAAAGAGACATATTATTGTTCCTTTTTGAGCTCCTCCTCTTTCTAATGTTCCTTAGGTTCCTTTAATTCAGGTGGAACAACATGAACTTCAGGTGTCGGGATATGTTCTTTTACAAATTCTTCTTCTTTCTCGTCATTTTTCTATCCCTCAGACTCGTTTCATTATATTGTATCAATACATTCCTTAGATACTGGGGGAGTTATTGGTGTAACATTTACCTATACTCCCTTCTTGGGATTCTTTCCACCCAATAGCTTATTAAATTTCCTCTTTTTCACCACAATTTCTACAGGAGTAGATTTTTTAGATACTTTCTTAGATTCCCTAGGCAATTTTGTTTTAGGAACCACTACTTCAGTTGAAGTTATTCCAACTACCCCCGTTTTAGCATCTCTCCCTTAGGCCCTTCTTCCTCAATAGGGAATCCATAATAAATATCCTTATATTTTCCACTAGATATATCCATAGGTTCTTTAGTGCAAGCTCTTTTCCCTTCAACGAATGTACCAGCAATCATTCTTATGGAACTCCATCTCTTAGGGTTTCTGTGACAAAGTATACGAGCTGTAACTGCTCTTCTTTGTTTAGGAAGTGTAGCTACTCTACTTTGTCTAAGAGGTGTAACTACTCTATCTTTTAGTGTTGTTGCAACACTTACCTCATGTTCTTCACTTTCACTTTCCTCCATTTTAGTGGTTGGTGCATGTGACTTTGCCAATAAACCAGTCCATGTGCTTCCATGTTATTGCTATGAATTAATTATGATTAACTTGAAGAGCACATGGTTGGTTAAGTAGGTATTTGGATGTTTTTCCATATATACCACCTCTACCATATGTTGTAAATTTTTTAGAAAATAATGCGGAAAATTTATCACTTGTCCATTATGAAGATGTTCCAATAACTGAAAATGATAATTGAATACTATCCCAAAAAATCCCTCACAAGTAATGAACTTTTGAATAATTAAATCCACATCATCACAAGGGTGAGGAAGGGTTTTTCTATCAATACCTCTCCTCTTGCTCCTTACTTCCTCTCCTCGCTATAAAAAGGTTTCCCTAGTTTTTAGAACTACTATTTTCCTAGAAAACTAGTGAGCCCCTTGTTATATCCTAGATTTACCTCAGGCTGAAAAGGTAAGCTTCTAGGTCCACGTCAAACCACACTCAGCCTCGTAGCTAGCCCTACGAGGATAGGAGAGGGCTCTCTCCAGGTCAATATCAGCAAAATATAATCGATGGGGCTTGAGATGATTGATATAGCTGCTAATATTAGGCTAGGTATGAAGTGAAAGGATTGAAATTGAGTTTTTTGGGGGTTTTGAGTTGGAAAATGGGAGAGGCAAATTTGGGTCTGGGGATGAGGCACAGTTTTTTGCAGAGTTCTGATTGGGGCAAGGAAGGCAATTGTTTTGATGCTTTAGAATGAATGAATGGATTGATCAGACCGGTGAGGAGACAAGGAGGGAAAGAGAGTCTCAAGAGTCCTCCTCAAACAGATGAAAACATTGAAAATTAAACAAAACTAAAAGGTAGAGCACAGTAGTTCAGTGAATTCTACCTTAATCTCTCATTTGTTTAATTTCAGAAGCAAAAAGAAGGGAAAATTATTCAGATAAACATCAATGAACTTAAAATTACATAGAGATAAACACCATCAAAACATAGAGCCACATGGATCCCAACAAGTGCTGCAAAACCCTGGTCTTTCCTTTGCCAAAAATGCAGAGATAGAATGTACAATGATGTGCCAAGAAATCCCAAGTGTCCAACCCTGAAAATGATCAGAAAATACATGATATAGACTAGCCCAACCCATTCCCTTGCCTCTAGGGGTCGAGCTCATCATTCTAGGAGTTGTTTCAACCAATTCTAAATAAAGCACTAAAATCTAGGCAATCAAACAACTTGCCTCTATATGATAGGAAACGGATTCATTCATTAAATTTTCACTTCTTAGTGAATGAATCTTCTAGAAAAAGTAAATATCTGCCAAAATTACATCATATTCATCAAGTTACATCAAGATAGATCAATAATTACATCAAAAGAAAAACTAGTCAAAACTGGGCGAATTTCTGAGTTGTACAGTGAAAAATAGGCAAAAATCCTCTATGTGTCGCGACCAGAATCTCTATGCATAGCACAAATTTGGGGCTGATTTTGAGGCACTTCCCGAAGTCCAAATTGAGCCCAAGATAGCTCGTTGGAAATCCCTGTCTATCTAATTTCCAACCCAATTGCAATTTCTAGATTTGGATGTCATTTGCCCCTCCAAAAATTCATTCTCCCAATACTACTTCCTGTGGGTACAAAAGGTGGCAAAAAGATCATTTTTGGCATGTTTTTGACCCTTAGGCAACCTAGAACTTGATGAAATCCTTAGGTAATCCATGAGCATGCATAACTTTTCATAACAAATCTATAAATGCAAAGTTTTCCTCCAGAAGATATCCCAATTATAAGTGTGTGCCAAGTGGCGCTACACGTTGGGCGAAAAAACCTATTTTAGACAAAAAATTTCAAAATTAACAAAATTTTCCCCAAATTTCTTGAAATTTTGGCTGGACCTTCTCTATCAAGTTTCATGCTAGGCTAAAGAGGTTTCGGCCAATATCTAAAGACGATCATGCTCCTTTTGCCTCTTTTATCTCTTTGTTGCCTTTTTCATTTTTGCCTTTAGATTTCTTATTCGTGCCTTGGAACTCATATTTTGCACCCTGTAATGGAAAACCATGTGTATCAACAATGCTTTATCCCTATCGGCCTTATCTAGAAGTCTCTCCAAGTGGACATTGATTCTCTCGAGCCAAGACTCCCGATCCTCGTTAATCTCTTGCTCCAATGAGGTGAACTCAATTCTCCTCCTTTAGGCAGCTTGACAATTCTCCCGGATGTTTTGCAACTCCATGATTGCTTGCTGATCTTCAAGTTGTTTGTTCCTCTGCTCCAAGTATTTCATGGTCCACTTAGTCCTCTCCAAGTCAAGGGACAAGGCGTTGATCTCTGTCTGCTGCTCCTGGATGATCTCTCTAAGATGTGCACTTTGCGGGCCCATGTCTGTATCGTCATCCTGAACAAGAATAAAGTCCCACTCACCTGAAGACCCCTCGTCCTGCATTGGCCTCTTGCCTCTATCTTGTACCTATACATGTACTTGTGCTGATGGCGACAACAAGACCCCTTCCACTCCAAGTGGAGATAGTACTCGTGAAGCTGCTCTAAACAATCCCCTCGTGCCTCTCTGATAGGTGACATATGTTGGCACACCAGTATTCTTTGCCTCCCTTCCTCCATGCTGATGTGAAGGTTCACTCACATCATGGACAACCTCCTGATGAGTTGATGAAGCTATGAAGAACTCATGGGAAATGAAGTCTTCCCATGTGATACCCTGCATGCCAAGCTGATGTACAACAATGATCTTGATGAGCACATAGTGATAAATGCTATTGTACTGCTGTTCAAGAGTCTTCTTCTACACAAGAGTGGTCATTCTCTCGATGTTTCGACACATGAAATATGGAATTTTCATCAACATGACTCTTGTGAAATGCATCAATAACCTAATATGGTATGCATAGAGGCGTGAGAAGTAGCCTTCACAACTGAAGTATCTGATAATGAGTCTCATCAATGGTGCATAATCTTCCTTTAGAAACCGAAACAGGAATACCCTGCTAAGCTGCCTCAAATAGCTAGGCCTGATGTAAGGTTCATAATATGCTCTATCCAGCTGCTGCCTCTTGTTCCACTCTTTGCCTATATTCAGTATCCCGATGGCCTGAGAAATGGTTTCTGGTGTCAGGGTGAAGTTTACTCCAGCAAGAGTAACATGACCATCATGCAAATGTAAAACAAATAACTGAACCAACTCCGGATGATGCTGGATTTGAGCAATCACCTCAAAATACTGAAAACATGATTCTTATTGAAAGCATGTCATTGCAAGCGGGCAGGCCTACAATTGAGTCAAGGAAGTGTTGGAAATAATACTAAGAGGGGGGGTGAATCAGTATTATCAAGTCAAATATTCCCTTTTTCAAATCCAGATGATATACGCTACTTTTGTTAATTAAAATTGTGTATATGCGCAACTATGCAGAAGGAAACCCGCGTATACAATGAAAACTTATAATTTACTTTATCTTACAGATGTTGATTAGTAATATGAGTGTCAGAATCAAATAACTAGTAACCAGAAATAGTAAAAAAGAGAAGAAGACAATCACACACAAGAACACAAGATATAAGGTGGAAACCCAATGTGGGTGAAAACCAGCTGCTGCAATTCGTCTCTATCTTCTTTTAATTAGAAACTTCTTTTTACAATGTACTGGTGTAGTCCTTTACCAGTACGTAGGCTACAACCTGCAAGGAGCTACAACCCTCTCTCATTTTCCAGCTTCTCCTGGAAGGGAGCTACAACCCCCTTTGCTCTTGCACTAGCCAAGATACTAGTACATAGGTGCTGGCCTACTGAAGGTTACAACCTTCTCTTTCTTCCAGGGACTACGTTTCATAAATTTTCAGACTCGTTCCATGATCATCAATCAATCATCAAAAAATTTCTGCATCAAACAGTCTCCTTTTCACCAATTGGCACTGAATCAAGTAGACACTTCTCTGACAGCTATACCCAAATCACAGTAACAGTAACTACACACCAAATTCTGAACCCAGAACACTGCAGTAATAAACAGAAGTAGCTAGATCACAACTCAAAATATATACGCTACTGTAATAACCTGAAACCTGTGTGCATATGCTTCTTTGTTTGGAAAAACCTACGTAAACGTTGTTTTCATTCACTGTACCAACGTGTATACGCGTCTTCGCTTCACTGAAACTGTGTACAGATCTATAAAGGATAATTCGCTCTTTTAGATATTCAAACACTAATTAACCTAGATTATTAGATTTATAGATCAAGCAAGCACCGCATATAACAGATCAAAATCATACAAAGATACTACCATTCAAGCTTAAAGATTATGACCCATCAATAGAACTTATCCTTCTCTTTGCGCTAGGGTTCCTCCTTCATTCAGGATCCAGATTCTGCACCAATAACCTTAATCACCAATATTTCAGATCTAGCACATTATCAGATATTCAATAATTCAGATAATCATTTGCCAAATGATCTCCTTCCTCTTTTATAGTCTTATGCCTTTCACAATACCACGGTCCAAAACCATAATAAATCAATACCATGGATCCAATACCTGGGATCAACACATCTGATGAGACACCATGGCCCAAAATGATAGGTTCAAATACCAAGGAATAACTACCACGGTCCAAAAGTAAGTTCTCCAACATATACACGCTTTTGTAATGTCTAACTCGTGTGTATACACGTCTTCGTCTAAATGAACCTGCGTATATGTCTTTTCCTTCATTCTGAAAGCCAAAATGCCAACAATCTCCCCCTTTGGACTTGATGGCAACCCCAAGATCCTCAAAGTCATTCTCCCCCTTTGTCATCAAGGGAAAAGGGTTGTGCTCCCCCTGAACGTACATGCTGAAATCTCTGCCCTGCTGAGCTGACCATGCTCCCCCTAACTATAGGCAAGATCTGCAAAAGATGTTCTTCAAGAAGAACCATGACATATACATCATAAAAGACCTTCCTATCATCAAAAGACTCAATACATACATCCATCACCCAACCACGTGAGGGCCATCCACCCAACCAAGTGGGGATACATCAGAAAAATTACATATGACAACCAAGACATTACATCTTCATCCCAGGCATAGTGGGGAAACCAAAATAGGCCATTACATGACCTTGACACCATAAAAGAAATACATGACATAGAGACGAAATATCTAGAGCAGGACTTATGAAAGTCACCAATAATTGATAGCAGCAGCATCACCATTCAGATCATCAACCATGATTTCCTTCTGTTCTCCCTCTGCAATTGTTCCACCAACAACAGCTGTGAACTAGAACCAAAAGCTTCTAAGATAATGCCAACAATGCATCATTAGAAGTTTATCTGCTCCCCCTGAACCTGTGTCGAATGG
>APFE030379681.1:7471-20278 GCA_000404065.3 Pinus taeda
TTGGACATTGGATTTTCCATACCTTTGTCCTTGAGCATGATGTTGTTCTCTTTGCTGGCTGCTGCCTTGGCCTTGGTTCTGATTTGGATTGCTGCCTCTTCCTTGAGCATTTGCTGGACTGTTCCTTCCTCCTCTGTTCTGGCTTCTGCCTCTTCCTCTTTTGTTTCCTCTGCCTTGACCTCTTTCTCTTCCAAAGGACATCTGGGTCTTGAAGGCTTGCTCTAGAGATGAGTTTTCATTTCTACTCAACCTCTGCTCATGTGTTATCAGTGATGCATGGAGTTCATCAACTGAAAAGTTCGAGAGATCCTTTGTCTCTTCTATGGTGGTGATAATCACATCAAACTTTGAGGGTAAGACCCTCAATATTTTCTCCACAATCCTCCTTTCTTCAATGGTTTCTCCATGAGTCCTCATCTGCGTGATCAGACCAATTACATGTGTGAAGAATGAGTCAATGTTGTCTGACTCCTTCATGTTCAGATTCTCAAAATCTCTCCTCAGCAATTGTAGTTTTGCTGTCTTCACTTTCTCCATGCCTTGATAGGCTGTCTTGAGGGATTGCCATGCTTCCTTGGATGTCTTAGATGCTGCTATCCTTGGAAACACACTCTGGTCCGCTGCTTGATACAAAAATACAAGGGCTTTTGCATCCTTCTTCCTATTGGTCTTTAACAGATCTTTCTCTCCCTGAGTTAATCTATTAAACTCATTAGCATCTGCTGGTTCATCAAACCCATCTTGAACTAATTCCCATAAATCTTGACAGGAAAAGATGGCTTTCATAGTTATTGCCCAATAATCATAGTTCTTCCCATTAAACTGTGGGAGCTAGGTGTTAAACATACCCATACCAGTGCTTGTGCTGGCCATTCCTTGCTTCCTTAACTATATTTTTAAATCCTTGACTGTGTATTAAAAACACTGACTGCTGCAACCAAAAGACTCCTCCCTTCAGCGTCTTTGTCACCTGCAAAGAGCCTAAGCCTGCTCTGATACCACTGTTGGGGATTTTTTGAGGGGAAAATCCCAAAAACACAAAAATAAAACACAGAGGCAATGCTCTGTTTCCTTTACTCCAGAATCTTTTTGCACAGAGGAGCCTTAAAAAAAAATTACACAGAACAGAGTATTGCACCAGCATAAAAGATTTCCATTCATTAAAATAAATTTACTGAGACATATTCATCTTCTTTGCTGAGAGGGATTTACCAAAAACAATATTTAACCAAAACTCTGTTTTCACCTGAGAATTTACTGAGCTGGGTTTACTGCTGTAAAACCCCTTTTTACATTTACTGATGTAAAACCATTTTTACATATACTGTTGTAAAACAAACTTTTACGTATGTAGCTTCAAAAACAAGAAATTACATGCTTGCTCATTATAATGAATAAAAACTTCAGCATACAAAAATTTCATGCTCTATTCTTTGCATTTCATGCTCTGTTCTTTTCATCGCACTGCTGTGAGTTCATTCCCTGGTTCTTCATTCGCTGCGAACCTGGTTCTGCTCCTCCCCGTGTGCTATCCACTTAACTTGGAGTCAACGCTCATATACCAAACATATATCATACGATTCATTACAATTTAATAAAAACTTACATACCGTAAATACGCCCATACTTCCGTAAAAAAAATAAATATAATGTGCCGTAAAAACATTAAGTGTTTTACCAAAAAAACATGTCATATCATTAACATTGGGTATGGGCAAAGTATTACTCCACGCATTTAATTTTAGCAGACCCTGTATACCTTCCTTGCGATCGGACGGCGGAGGATGGAGGACCAAATCGGACACATATCGGATGCCAAGTTCTGACCGACATTTATCTTCCGATAAATGTCAGAGGGTGATGTCACCCCAATCCACGCGTCTGCTCCAGGTTTTATTAGAGTCGTTTGTCCGGAAACCACCTCATGCCAAAGAGCGGTGCGATATGGTTCAGGCGGATTTGAGGTTTACCGCGGTGGTATTGGCGCGGTTGAAATTACAAATTTAACAGCTCCACGGTCGACCATCAGGAAATTTTTTCGAGTCAGATAAATTAGTTCGTTGGTAGTCTTAATCATGTGGTCTAATAGTTAGATGGAAATTTAGTTGATAGTCTTAAGCATGTGATTTAATAGTTAGATGGAAAATTTAGTATTACAAATTTGATGATGTAATTTTGAATAAGACTCTATATATTTTATAATTACTCTAAACAATTTCTTCAATTAAAAAAAACATTTAGAAATCAATTAAAAATATTTATCCTGAGAGAACTTCTTCCCCAATTTAAAGCTCAGATTGAAATGATTTTGAAATTATGAGCATCTGGTAAACGGAAAATTCAAACAGCTGACATTTTTGCAAGAAAGTTCAAACAGGCTATCTAAAGTCGGAAGTGCCATTCAGTTGCTTAATGGCATTCATGTTAAGAATTTCGGTCCATGGAATGTATATCAACAAAAACCGTCCAAATGTTATAAGGTTTGAATGAATGTAATATGGAAGAACGTACCATGATCAATAAATTTCTTATCGAGTTCCCAACATAGAGTTTTTTATTGTAACTTAATCGTAATCAGACCGTTGTCATAGAATGTTTAAAAAAAGACTCTCATATCGATGATGAAGCGGGAGTATCTATTTATTTAAATATGTAACTTAAATATTTAAGTAATAAATTCCTTTAATATTTTAATTATTAAATATTTACTCGTTTTCTAAAAATGGCACATACGATTATCAATTCCATCTCTCATAAAATCTTACTAGAATCTTGAAAAGAATGTGCCGTCACTATTTCACCCAATGGATCGTCACTGCAGATTTAGGATTTAATCCTGAAACGAATGTGACAGTAGCATGATTCACTATTTCACCCATTGGAGCGTTACTGCAGATTTAGGATTTACGGATAGTGAAGAGCCTGTAGATGTGAAAAAACCATGTGAGTTGTAATTATAGTTTGAAAATTTTCAACGTTTCTATAGAATCTTGGAAAGAAAAATATGAGCGTTGCCTTCTTTCCTATTTCACTCAATGGATTGTTCAATTGATGGTTGCAGCGGTATAGGATTTACTGATGGTGAAGAGCCCATAGCTGTGAAATAACCATGGTTTGAAATTATAGTTTGCAAGTTTTGAACGGTTCCACATATTAGAATCTTGAAAGTAATGTGACCGTTAACCCCGTGGGTTGCAATTATAGTTGAAATTCGAAATTGTCAACGATTCCCCGTACAAGAATCTTGAGGAGAAGAAAAGCATTTAGATGTGAAATACATGGAACTTTTTGGCAGAGAATGATTTTTTTCGTATTTGCTGGCATTTAAACGAAACAAAATTGCCATTAGCAATGATGCATAATTCCTGCAATCAAAAACATGACCAGGGTAGCAACAATTTCGACATCGATATCCGGTCAACGCCATTAATTAGGAAGAAATTCAGCAGGAACGCCCGATTTTCTTTGGAATCTTTCCAAGTATGACATGGAGGATTGTAGCTGCCATAAATTAGGAAACGTTTCACCAATAAGGTGAGAGTTGTTTTAGTATATGGCCGAGTGTGACATTAAGAATGCAGATCATAGCTCAGACCAGTGTGATGCTTTGAGAAAATGAAAATATTTAATTTCACTATGATAAAAGACAAACTGAATAGGATAATATTAGTCGTTTGAAATATAATAATCTTTTTATTATTTAAAAAAAAAAGTAAAATGTTTTCTTGATGTGTTGGCAACTTTTTGAGGAGGAAGTTGGGAAAAGATGGTTGTTGTGGTTGCAACCCTAACTACCTCCCCTATCTGGAAGAGCTTCCAGAGAAAAGGAGGAAGGTAGAGGAAAATCTGTGCTGTAGGTTTAGGCAGAGGAAAAAAATAAAAAATAAAATAATCACTAGCGAAGTCTCGTGATGACCAGATAGCCAAGCACGAGGTGCGTGCATCTTGTTGAGCACCTCCTAGAGAGCTAGGGGGGAGATTTTGGTCTCGAAAGATGAATCTCATGGTCGGATGGTCAAGGAGAAGCAAGAACCCAAGTGAATTTTTGAGGAGCTCTTACAACTTGGAAAGTCTAGGTAAGTAGAGGAAACCTCTGGGAAAAATCTACCTCATGAATTCTTATGTATCTCATCTGATTTATAGAAAGATGGAGAGATTACAGTTGCGAACAGCAGATGACTATTAAGGAAATTTAACTTTCCCTCTTTTCCATGTATTTTGATTATGTACAAAATACTGTTGTGTAGTTTATTTCTTTTCTTTAAGAAAAACCAAAAAAAAAAATACATTCCTAATTGCAAACGGAGGTACTAATAGAAGAACCTGTAGAATAGACAGTTAACTGTAACCACAAAGTTTCATTTGGGAACACGATAGCCATGGTAATAGTATGCCAGCAGTCATGAAAACAAAAGAGACAACGGAATTATCTTAATAAGGGAATTCCATCGTGAGTAACCAAGAAAACACAGAACAGTGGAAGAGAAAACTATCACAGAGCCTCATAGGTGCGAATAGCCTTAAAACTTTTCAAATTTCATTTAGTACGAAACAGAGAACTGTAGAAGTAAAAAAAAAAAGACAGAACTCGCAAGAAGCTATGCGATTTGGGCCAGCACTGGAATCGATTAATTGTTAGAAACCCTTATAATGAAAAAGGGAAAAACTGTAATAATCTCACCACGAATTCAAGAAAATATGTTGTTACGAATAAGTATTCTTTCCCAATCATAGATATGGAATTCGCATAAAAAAGAAACAATGATAAGCTCTAGTAGTGGCCACACCATGTGAAGCACATAAATTTCATAACCGGAGATGGTGGGAACAGTTCATATCCATAAGCAAAAACAAAAGGCGGCCACATTATAACAATTTTGAGTGATTGCATACTCAAATATAAAAGCACCAAAACCGGAGAAACTTATGAAATATGGACCTCGTAATTATCGAATGTGTTAGTCATAACTTCTAAACTCTGTGTGTATAGAGCCAAGGCTCTCAGCAATACACATAGGACTATATTACAAAAGCAGTACCATAGAACCGAACGAGTAAAACGAATTCAATTGTAAGAACACAGAGGTATTATATTTCCTGCCAAAAATATAGTCTTACAGAGGGAAACTTGACCAGAAGTCGTAAAGAGCTCGACTTCAATCAACATGTATAGTAGTCAAATACTTACAAATGGACTCGAGGTCCTTCATATAGGTTCTAGAAATAATACCATAAAAATAACAAATCCATTGGGAAAACCCTCAGAGTACTCATATATTTCCTCAATAAACTCTACAAATGACAAACAAGTTGTTTACAATCATTAGAGATGAAAAGAGCTAGCCCGAAGGCATTAAAAGCCTGAAGGTGTGCCAAACCCCCAGCCAGGATTGCTCAGGGATAGCAACACAAATAACCTCTGAGAAGGCTCTAGAGGTACCCTGTTCAGGGTACTCTGGCAGCTACCATCCAATTTGAAACACAAGCAAGAAATAGGAAAATATGAACCCTGGAGTGGGTAGCTAGCAAACGACAATATTTCCTGACCTCCAACAAGGAAAACCCTGCATCAGGAGTATGGTGCTTACCTGGTGGCCAGCGCGAAAGGAGGAGATCCTAAGAGCCTCACCATTCCTCGTGTCAACAGGCACTTCTAGTCACACTCCTTCATCCTTCAATTAACAAACAAAACAGAAGAGTTGTTACAATCATAAATTTAACAACACAAATCCTCAAGGAGGTGAAGAGTCGAATGAAATAGAAACAGAACAATAAAGTCTTACTTGTATGCTTGAATCCCAGAAGCACTGGATGGGTATGTCCTATGCATCGAACCAGGGTCACAAACAGGAAGCTTTCAAGTGAACTAGAATCACCACACAGAACAGGAAGTGTCGGAGGAACAGAATCACCACACAGAACCAGAAGGGTGAGAAGGAAGGGATGAACAATGGGAGGAACGATCTGATAATGATTTTGAGTAGCAGACATCAAAAAGATAACGGATAGAGTTGTAAGTGAGTAGAATATTACTTAGGATAAATTTCAAAGATATTTCAAGGAAAGGTACCTGATAGAACATTTCTACGACGAGAAGGAAAGGGAATTCATGACTTGTGCTTGGGACAGCAAACCGTGGATGAATCTATTACTCGGTTTACATCATCACTTCGCTATGTACCTTATATGAGGGAGGAAAAGGATAAAGTACATAGGTTTGTCAGCAGCTTGCCCTCGAATATGAGGGAAAGGATTGAGTTTGACAATCTGAAAACAATGGACGAAGCAATACGCAAAGCAAGAATTTGTTACCAACACAGTAAACAGAAGGGAGAAGCTATAGGTAATAGGTGGACTGATAAGAGGAACAATAGATTGGCTGGAAATAATAAAGGGAATCGAGGTGGAGGTGGTAAGGGCTTGGCAAAAGGGAAAAATAGTAAAAACCTACAAAAAGGCCCCCTCAGGTCAAAGCCAACGGGTGAGTCTAGGATCAGCGATCCATCTGGAAAATTTGACAACGAAGGGACAGCAAGGCCCCCCGTGCAGTGTTGGGGGTGTGGTGGACCCAATTACGTCAAAAACTGCCCGCAATGGAAGGGAGCCAAACAGATTTCCCAGATCGATGAAGCATTGATGGTCGATGACGTGGGACGTAGTCTGCCAAGGATTAATGCTGCCCTGGAAGATTGCTAGGCAGAGTACCAGCCGACTATGGTGGAATTCGAAGGTAAAATCTCAGACCTTACTGTAACTGTTTTAGTTGACCCTGGAGTCACATTAAGTTATATTAGTCCTAATGTTGTAGAGCACTGTAAACTGCAACCTCTTAAATTGAAAAATCCTTGGCTAGTATAGCTGGCTACAGGGGCCAAAATAAGAGTTCTTGCAAAGGTCACTGATTTCCCTTTAAAGATAGCAGGACAGCCAGTGTTAGCAGATTTAAATGTGCTTCCCCTTGGTTCATATGACATTCTAATCGGTATGGATTGGCTAGAAAAACATTGGTACCTTGTCAACTGTAAAACCAAGACTATATATTACAGGGATGAACTTGGAAAATAACGGGAGTTGCAGGGAATTAAGCGACCAGTGGAGATTCAGCCGATAACTGCCTCTCAGTTGGAAAGATGTATTAGGAAAGGGTTTCAGATGTATCCCGTCCAAGTAGGCTAAGCTAACTCGAAAGATAAATCAACCGCATTAGACAACATCCCTGTGATACAAGAATTTGTGGATGTGTTTTCGGAGGAGATTCCCTGATTGGCCCCTAAAAGAGATATAGATTTTACTATCGAATTGGTACCAGAGGCAGCCCCGGTATCTCGAGCACCTTACCGAATGAGTACACCTGAGTTGATAGAGTTAAAGATGGAGTTGCAGGAGCTGCTGGACAAACATTACATTCGCCCCAGTGTGTCTCCCTAGGGAGCTCCGGTACTGTTTGAGAGGAAAAAGGATGGGACTCTTTGTATGTGTATAGATTACCATCAGTTGAATAAATTGACCATCAAAAATAAATATCCTTTACCATGGATTTATGAACTCTTTCATCAAGTAAAGGGAGCAACAATATTTTCCAAGATCGATCTACGATCGGGTTATCAGCAAATCGAAGGCCGAGGATATAGCTAAGACTGCTTTTAGAACAAGGTATGGGCATTATGAGTTTGTGGTGCTACCATTTGGTTTAACTAACGCCCATGCAACCTTCATGTGTTTGATGAACAACATATTTCATCAATATCTGGATCGATTTGTGCTAATCTTTATTGATGATATACTTATATATTCTCGCACCATGGAGGAACATAAGGAGCGGCTTATGTTGGTGACAAAAACCCTCGAAGAACACCAGTTGTATGCGAAGTTCAGCAAATGCGACTTCTTAAAGGAGGAAATACAGTATTTGGGGCATATAATCACAAAATAAGGGATCGTGGTGGACCTTGAAAAGATAAAGACTATAACGGAGTGGGTTGTACCAAGGGATGTGGCAAACATCCGATCCTTTATGGGACTAGTCGGTTATTACAGGGGATTTGTAGAAGGATTATCAAGACTAGCGTACCCAATTACATCCTTACAGAAAAAGGGAAGAGATTTTAGGTGGACCCCAGAGTTCCAAGCAAGTTTTGAGCAGCTTAAGCATCTGCTCACCATCGCACGCATTCTGAGCATAGCTGACCCCAATAAGGATTATGTGGTGTGCACTGATGTAAGCAAGGAAGGCGTCGAAGGCGTGTTGATGCAAGAAGGTAAGGTAATTTCTTACGAGTCAAGGAAACTCAACTTCTATGCGGAGAAAAAATTTCATGAGACCAAGATCTGTCATCTCAAATTCTTTCTTCATGGTTAATTTAAATTCATCTAACTCAAAATCACCTATAAAAATCATGTCATAAAAATATAAGAAAACAATCAAAATCTATCCATGCTCATTTAGCTTTGTGTACAAGGTAGGTTCAATGTTACTTATGCAAATACATTCTTGATCATGTAGGTATCAATTATGCTATACCAAGCTGTAGGTGCTTTCTTTAGTCCATAGAGCATTCTCTTCAACCTGTAAATTTTCTCTTCATTACTTTCAACTTCATAACCTAGAGGTTGTTGCGCATAAATTTATTCTTCTAGAATTCCTTTCAAGAAGGTTGATTTCACATCCATTTGATATACTTTCTACTTTATTGAGTTGCTGGCTAGAAATTCTCTTAGTATCCGATCTAGCTACCTGAGCAAACATTTCCCTAAAGTCTTTTCTTGACTACTGCGGGAATCCTTATTCTACAATTCTAGCTTTAAATCTGTCAATTTCACCTTTTGCATTCAACTTTATCTTGTACACCCACTTTACGCTAATGAATTTTTTTTCCTTTGGTAAATCAACCAAATCCCATGTATCATTCATTTCAATAGCTTTAATTTCTTCATCCATGACTTGCACCCAAATTTCATCTTTGATTGCTTCTTCAAATGAAGAATGTTGGAATGACAATAGTGTAAAATTTGAACTAACATCCAAATCATCATAAATATCTTTCAAACTTCTCATATTTCTCTTACCATTGCTTGATTCATGACCTGATTGATTATTGGGCAAATACCAATTTGTTGATCTTCTTGAATATCCACACTTCTCTGAAAATATTGGAGTCCTTGTTCATGTGTCTTTCTTTGGTGTTTTCACCTGTAATTCTTGTTGCTCCTTTTACACTACATCATCTTCTTCCATCAGTGGCACTTATGCATCAACTATTTTGTCTATAATTCTGTTCCATAACTCCTATTTGTTGAGCACAAGTCTGCTAATTATGGTCTTCTTTGTGACAAGGTTCTACAATTTGTAAGCTTTTGATTGCTCATTATAACTAGTAAATATGCATTTTTCACTTTTATCATTCAATTTTTCTCTTCACTCCTTAGGCACATTTGCATAAGCTACACATCCAGATACTCTAAGATTAGATACATTGTATGACATACCTAACCATGTTTCTTCTAGTACTCTATTCATCACCCTCTTTGTAGGGTATTTGTTGATCACATAAATAGCACATGCAAATACTTCTACCCAATACTCACTAGACAAGTTTCTACCTTTCAACATGCTTTTTACCCCGTTCATAATTGTCCCATTTTTTCTCTTGTCTACACCATTCTGCTGCGATGTGTACCTGATTGTAAATCATCTTCTAATTCCATGTTTTTTGATGCAATCATGGAATGGCTTTGATTCATATTCTCCACCACAATCTGACCTCAATACCTTGATATGTCGATCACCTTAGGTCTCTGCTAAGGCTTTGAATTCCTTGAACTTTGTGAAATTTTCAGACTTCTGCTTCAATAATTAAACCCAAGTATTTCTACTATAAATCATCAATGAAGTGAGGAAGTAACGACTTCCACCAATCGAATCTGTCCTCATAGGTCAACATAACTATGTATGCAGTAGCTCAAGAGGTTACTTTGCTCTGTAAGCAACACCCTTTGGAAAACTTTTATGGTGCTTCTTTCCCAAGATGCAACACTCACAAGTACTAACAGGTTCTTTAATGGAAGGTAATCCTCTGACCATCTATTTCTACTGCAACAATTTTGAACCAGAAAACTGCAAGTGTCCAAAACGAACGTGCCATAACCAATAATCATGAGAACATGAAACTGAAAAAAACTAACCTGACCAATATAATTCATAAGTAGAGGAAAGAATGTGTTCCTCGTCATCTACACCTTCACTATCAACTGCTTACTTGATGGATTTTCATGTATAACACATTCTTGACCTTGAAAGATAACTTTGTATCCTTTCTGTGTTAATTGACCAACACTTATCGAATTATGTTTGAGACTAGGAACATAATATACCTCTGAGATTGTCTTTGGCTCCACCCTCTTGGTCAGAATCTTGATGACTCCTTTACCATATACATCCACAGTCTTGTCAATGCCCAACTTTACCTCTGTTTCCAGAGATTGATTGAAATTTTCAACCAAATTCTTGTTCCTTGTCATGTGGTGACTCCAACCACTGTCTAACAACCACACACTAGCAAAAGGTTCATGCATAGTATGGAAAGCTAGGAACATGGATTTAGTACACTTTGTAGTGATATTAACTTTCTAGTTCCCTTGATGAGCTACCTTCTTCCTGCAATCACGAGCATAGTGACCAAAATTATTGCAATAATAACATCTCACCTTTGATTTGTCAACTCTTTGATTATTGTTAAAGCTTCTGTAGTTTCTTCCACTTCCATGTTCATGCTCAATTTGGTCATCTTTGTGAATAGGTTATCTTCCATATGGTCCTCTACCTCTTAATTTGCTTCTTCCTCGAACTATGTCTCTTGAAATAGAAACCTGACTTTTGAAAGCAGTCTCTAAAGTGGAATCCTTATTTATGTCTATCGTTGACTTAAGTATAGAAGTGATCCCATCAACTTATCAACTGTCAATGATGCAAAACCCTTGATTTCTTCTATGGCTGCTACCACATAATCAAATTTTGTAGACAAAGATCCTAGGACCTTCTAAACCACATTTTGATCTTTAATTTCTTCACCATAAATCTTTCACTGATTTATAACTGTTGTCTCGATTCATTAAAGAATCGATGTCCTTTATCTCCTTCATCTATGGACTTTCAAAATAAATATATATCATCAAAAAAAATCCAAATGTTTATAAGGTTAGAATGAATGTACTATAGAAAAACATACCATGATCAATAAATTAGTTATCGGAATCCCGACATAGATTTCTTTTATCTCACAAATTAGAACATAAATTACTATATTAAACTTTGGGCCAAATTGTAATTAGACAGTTGTAATTTAATGTTTAAAAGAAGACTATCATATCAATGATGAAGTGGGAGTATCTTTTTTTCAAATATGTAACTTAAATATTTAAGTAATAAATTACTTTTTTTTATTATTATTAAAGAATTACTCCTTTTTTAAAAATACTACAAACGATTACGAAATCCATTGCTTATAAAATAGTTTAATTGAAATGTTAAATTTTAGTTATATATTGTAATCTAAGTATTCTCATAAGTGTGACTCAGAATCCATAATTACTTTGAAAGAATGATCTATATTATTTAAAATTTCAGATAAAAGAAGAAATCCGATCAAAAATCAAATATTTAGCTATTTATTATTGAAAAGTATAGGGAAGTATTAAAAAGATGTTATTAAAATTTCAGATAAAAGAAGAAATCCGATCAAAAATCAAATATTTAGCTGTTTATTATTGAAAAGTATAGGGAAGTATTAAAAAGATGTTATTAAAATTGATGATGCTTATTTTTTTCTTGGTTAATGTTAAAGTGTTCACGTTATTTATTTTTCGGTTTTAGAGTATATTAAAAGATATAAAAAAAACTCTTAGCCTAAAAAATAGCTTTTTAATAAAAAGGTCTGTATTTTACCTATATACTGATAATAGTAAATTTGATATCTATTTATTTTAATAAATTATTATTCAAAATTAAATAAACGATATTATAAAATAGAATATAGCTTAAAAAATAGATTTTTAATAAGAAGATTTTTGAATCAAACCCATTAACACAAATAATAGTAAAATTTGATAGTTTATTTATTTTTAATAAATTATTATTAAGAATTAAAAATGAACAAAATATTATAGAATAAGATATTTTGGTCGGATCTTTTCTTAATATTTATCTGATAATCCATTAGGAGTTTCTATGATGCGAGCTTTTTGGGAGATCCCGTACGAAATCCGGCAGAAGAAATGAAGGTTAAATCTGATTTTTTTAGCAGAGTAAAAATGGTTTTTTTAACTGCATATTTGGATTCGCGGCCTTGAAAAACCCCTGAGAGCCATTGATTGTGCAGAAAATAGCTACAAACTTGGGATTCCAATGAATTGCTGCAATTTTGACCCAGAAGAATCCGCTGGATAAGGCTTTCAAAGTGCTTTAATAGACTATTGCAATCCATTATCCATGAAATGTACTTTGCTACTTGCACATTAATCACACAAAACCCATTTCTGAAAAGTATGTAAATATTTAAAGTGAAGACTACGAATCCAATGAAATTTCCTAACTAAAGTCACATCATTCAATGCTTTTTCTTGAACCTTGAGCCTTGAATGTCCTTCTATAAGAGAATTGTGCAACACCAAAATATCATTTTATTTTATTTGAGACTATTTACATTTTATTTTATTTGAGACTATTTACATAAGTAATATTGATACCACAACAAATCTTCATGGACATAATTTTGTCCAATGTATCATAGTCTTTCTATAATTTAATTTATT
>APFE030379681.1:21613-37046 GCA_000404065.3 Pinus taeda
ATATTTATCATGTATTTTAAATTTTGAAAAGTAACTAAAAAAATTTAATTCAAATCCGTCGTTAACATTTTACCTTTTTTTATCATAAGTAAAAAACATTAAAATTTAATCAAATATTGTATTTTTAATATTTTAAATTTTAAAATGTTTATATTTTATCATGTATTTAAATTTGAAATTAATAAAATTCTTTAATTCAAATCCGCGCTGTACACATTTTGATTAAATATTTTATTTTGCGTAGATGGATTAAATATGATATGAAATAACAGTGTGGGTTGAAATTATAGTTTGAAAGTTTTCAACGATTCCACGTACTAGAATCTTGAAAAGAATGTGACCGTTGCGTGACTCACCATTTCACCCAATGAATAGTCATGGCAAATTTAGGATTTATAGACGGTGAAGAACTTGTAAATGTGAAATAACCATATAGGTTGAAATTATAGTTTGAGATTTTTCGACGGTTCTAGATGATAGAATCTTGAAAAGAATGTGACAGTAGTGTGATTCCCTATTTCACCCATTGGAGCGTTACCGCAGATTTAGGATTTACAAAGGGTGAAGAGCCTGTTGATGTGAAATAATCATGTGAGTTGTAATTATTGTTTGAAAATTTTCAACGGTTTTAAAGAATCTTGGAAATAATAATGTCAGCGTTAGACCTGTGGGTTGCAATTATAGTTGAAATTTGAAATTTTCATTAGATGCGAAATACATGGAACCTTTTGGCAGAGAATGACATTGAGAATGGAGAATAATAAAATTGTCATTAGCCATGAGGAATAATTCCTGCAATCAAAACCTCTAACCACGATCGCACCAGTTTCGACATCGCTCTCCGGTCAATGCCATCAATTAGAAAGAAATTCAGCAGGAAAGGCCGATTTTCTTTGGAATCTGGCCAAGTATGACTTGGAGCATTATAGCTGCCATAAATTAGGAAACCTTTGACCAATAATGTGAGAGTTTCTTTAGAATATGGCCGAGTATGACATTGAGAATGGAGATCATAGCTGAGACGAAGAACCGCAGTAGGAGAAGAAAATTCCGAAATATGTTGTAAATAGTCACAAAATTCAAAAGAATAATGAACAGGAAGAAGAAACTGATCGGTTGTTGGAGTAACCAGAGGAATACTGCGGAGATTATGGACTGGTCGGGGACACCTAGGGGCATATGTAAATTGAAGATCCTAATCAGTAAATTATTCGAGACTCAAAAGGAATATGTTGGGAACTTGATCTATATATTCACGAACTTGAAGCAACTATATTAAAATAGGCATTTACTTCTCGGTCTTCGTCTTCCCACTTTTGATTTAACCTTGTTTTCCTGAACATCGAGAAATGTGATCTACAAACGCTTTTGTCCACACAAGCGACATAGAGGGAAAATTGTTAGACAAAATGCTGGGAAGTAGCACGGAGGAGTCGGATCAATTAGCTTGCTAATGGAGATATTTAGGGTGAGTGGGCAATGTTCCAGCAGATTGAACAACAAACAAAAATGTAGACTATGGATGTGTGTCAAATATTGCTGGGAAGGCCTTGGCAATATGATAGAGGAGCCATGCATGATGGGAAAAGAAACACCTACAAGTTTGAGAAAGATGGTGTTAATCATACATTACTGTCTATACCAGAAGAACGTGGACCGGGACAGACGACAAATCCAAAAACTTTGTTACTTGGAGGAAAGGAGTATTTGAACCAGATGGAAGAAAATGAGGTAAGCTATGCTGTAATTTGCAAGCCCAAGGTAATCATGACTTCCACCAATGTTTCTGATTTACCCATTGAAATTCAAGAAATGTTGGAGAATTATTATGATATTATTGTTGATGATTTGCCTAATGAGTTACCGCCCATCCGAAGAATTAGTCATCATATAGATTTAATTCCTGGAGCAAGCTTGCCTAACAAAGCAGCGTATAGAATGACTCCTACAGAAAATGAAGAAGTTAAGAAACAGGTGCAAGAATTGATTGACAAGGGCTTAATCAAAGAAAGCTTGAGTCTTTGTGCACTGCCAACAGTGCTGAACCCAAAGAAAGATGGACGCTGGAGAATGTGTACAGATTCAAGATCCATTAATAAAATCACAATCAAGTACAGATTTCCGCTACCCAGAATTGAAGACTTAATGGATTGTTGTCTGGTGCAAAATATTTTTCCAAATTAGATCTTAAAAGCAGATATCATCAAATAAGGATAAGAGAAGGGGATGAGTGGAAAACCGCTTTTAAGACCAATGAAGGATTATATGAATGGAGAGTGATGCCTTTTGGGTTGTCCAATGCACCAAGTACATTCATGAGACTTATGAATGAAGTTCTTAAAGAATTCATCGGTAAATTTGTAATAGTATATCTGGACGATATATTAGTCTATAACAGGTCTAAGGAGGAGCACTTGAGGCATTTAAATTATGTCCTGCAAAAGCTACAAGAAGAAAAATTATTGTTGAACCTGAAGAAATGTTTATTCATGAAAGAGGAGTTGGTGTACTTGGGATTTGTGATTTCAGCTAAAGGATTAAAGATGGATCCAGAAAAGATCAAAGCAATTGTGGAGTGGCCTTTACCAAAAGGTGCTTTGGAGGTAAGGAGTTTCCATGGTCTTGCTAGTTTTTACAGAAAATTCATTAAGAATTTTAGTAAGATTAATGCACCTATTATTGAGACCATAAAGAAAGAGAAACAACCATTTAAGTGGACTGTTGAAGCAGAGAGAAATTTTCAGCTGTCAAAGAAGAAAATAACTGAAAAGCATGTTTTGGTTCTTCCTGATTTTAACAAAACCTTTCAAGTTAAGTGTGATGCCAGCGCAGAAGGAATTGGAGGAGTTTTGAGCCAAGAAGATAGGGCGATAGCTTATTTCAGTGAAAAGCTAAATGATGCAAAAATGAAATATTCTTCTTATGATAAGGATTTTTATGCAGTTGTGTAGGCATTAAGGAAGTGGCGACATTATTTGATGTCAAAAGAATTTATTCTCTATTCGGATAACCATGCATTGCAGTTTATCATGCAGCAACCAAAGCTCAGCCAAAGACATGCTAAATGGGTAGAATATCTTCAAAGCTTTCATTTTGTGTTGAAGCATATAACTGGACAGTCAAACAAAGTTGCAGATGCCTTAAGAAGAAGGGATGTTTTGTTGCAGGAAAGTCAAATCCAAGTGGTGGCTTTTGATTTTCTTAAGGAGTTATACAAAAATGATTTAGATTTTAAAGATGCATTTGAAGCTTGCAGGAATCCGGCTTTGGCAGATAGGAGAAAGTGGTTGGATTATTTTCTACAAGATGGTTTGTTGTTCAACGAAAATCAGTTGTGCATACCAGTCTGTTCGATGAGGGAACATTTAATCAAAGAAAAGCATAGTGGAGGACTTGCATGTCATTTTGGTACAGAGCAGACTTTGGAGCAGCTCAACAGATTTTATTTCTGGCCAAGAATGAAATCTGAGGTGGAGAAGTATGTAAGAAATTGTAAGTCTGCCAGTATGCAAAACGAAGAAGCCAGAATACTGGATTATATATTCCATTGCCCATTCCAGATAGGCCTTCGGATATGATAAGCATGGATTTTGTGTTGGAATTGCCAAAAACTCAAAGAGGGTATGATTCAATCTTTGTTGTAGTAGATAGATTTTAAAAAATGACACACTTTATTCCCTGTTATAAAACTAGTGATGCTTCTCACATTGCTAACTTGTTTTTTAAAGAAATTGTAAGATTGCGTGGATTTCCCAAAAGCATTGTTTCAAACAGGGAATCAAAGTTTGTGGGACATTTTTGGAGAACATTATGGAAGAAGTTGGGAACTAAGTTAAGTTTCAGCTCAATCTATCATCCTCAGACTGAAGTTGTGAACAGACTTTTAGGCAATCTTTTCAGGAGCCGTACTGTAGAGCATCCAAAGCAATGGGATCAAGTATTGCCACAAGTTGAGTATGCATATAATGATTCACCAAACAGGAGTACATAACAAAGTCCATTCCATATTGTTTATGGAATGCATCCTAGAGGAATATCTGAACTAAGGAATTTGGGGAAAGAAGAAATGAGGAGTGCAGAAGGTGAAGACTTTGCTTCCAGGATGCAATCAATTCATGAACAGGTGAAATAGTAGCTGCAAGATAGCAACATCAAGTACAAAACCAGAGCAGACATAAAGGGAAGAGAAATGAATTTTGAAGTTGGAGACTTGGTTTTAGCACATCTCAGAAAGGAGAGATTTCCAAAAGGTGAATATAATAAGTTAACATCTAAGAAAACTGGACCATGCAAGATACTGAGGAAGTTCTCTGGAAATGCTTATGAGATTGAATTGCCACTTGGTGTGGGAATATCACCAATTTTTAATGTTGTAGACTTGTATAAATATGAAGATAAAGCTACAGATGATGCAATACAGGATCAAGAGATTACAAAGATTAACTGGGTAAAACAACTACCCACAGCAAGGAATTTACATCCAGAAAGAATTCTAGACAAGAAGGTGCACAAGAAGACAAGGAGACGGGAATACTTCCAGTATCTGGTCAAATGGAAAAGACAGCCAATGACTGAAGCTACTTGGGTTACAGAAGATGTTCTACAGAAACTGGGCAAATCTGTAGACCAGCGCATGGACAGGAGCCCATGAAGAATTTTGTCCTCAGGAATCTGATGCAGGAGCATCTGATTCAGAGAAAAAAATCTTCTGATTTATTGTAATGACCAAACATTTTACATGAATAAATTGTTATTTACCTTATGGGTGAATGGAAATAACAGAAATTATTACTTTCTTGAAAATGATGATAATATTAATTGTGCAAATGGTATAATATGAATTGCATGATATGTGGGTGTACACAGTAACTTTATGTGAAAAGTTATTTACTCTTCCTGCTTAAAGATAAAGGAAAAACAGTTGCCAGCATATTAGGGGAAACCCTAACTGTTCCCTCTTTCCCATAGGAAAAGGGAAAGAAGAGAAGACCCGGGTTGTTGATGAACAAACGGGGGAAAAAGAAAGGCAAAAGGCACTGGAGCAGAAGAGGAGGGTGCTACGTCTGGTGATGACCAGATAGCATAGACACATTGGTGTGTCATATTGCTGAGGCTGTGGCCGGCAAGAAGAGCTTGGGGGAGAGAACCAGTTCAGAAGACTGGTCTCGTGGCTGGGAGGATATCAAGCATGCAATCATCTTCTACGTGCTGTAGAAGTGCAGAAGATCAAGGCAAGATACACAGGTAAGTATCTGTAGTTTCATTAATTAGAGACTAAGTAGTATCCTGTATACCTAAGAATCTGAATTGTAGTTGCTGTGGGTGTGACTCTTGGGCTGTAATACAGAACCTAGGTATTACTGAATGCAATACCGGTAACGATTACGCCCTATTATACATATATATATGTCTTATATTAGTAATAGGAAGAAACAGGAAGGGAGAACTGAGAGACACCCTGTACATTACTTCCGAATAAGTTAAGTTGTGTGATTAAAGGAACAGTAATCACCAAATACTAGAAATAAATAGAACATCTGAATTATCAGTAACAGGTATGGAAACAGGTTTAAATGTATTAATACATAAACTAGTTAACAGCATCTGAAGTAACCATTACTTTCAATATAGAACTCTACGAGCAGCAAATTCACATTGTCCATAATACTGTTGCAAGCATTGAAAAAGAAACCAAACAAATGCAGATACATTTGGAATGGGGTTTCGTTGCGGAAAGATAACAGTCAATAGAATGAATACATGTCTATCCTGAAAACATATCAGTCAAAAGAATAAATACATGATTGTTTTGTAAATATGCGTGTTTCAGACATAGTGGTACAAACCCTCGTAAGAACCTTAACTTTATCAGGGTCACAAGAAATCGAAATACTGTACTCACTATATAACGATAATACAAAACAACTGTCAAATATCCTAACAATGGAAACATTGGGTTGGCCGATGCACCGGCATGAACCACCAGGTGGAATGGCGCCTGCATGCTATCAAACAAGGGTTGATATACCCGATGGTCATACCATCCAAACGGCAAACATAGTTATTTAACTTCAAGAAAATTGAAGAACCGAAAATAAACATTAACCGGCTAAGCTACAGCTAGCAAAGAGCAGTAGTGAAACGCCATCAATGGAGCCGTTACGGGACCGTAACAGGCCTCCTAAATCAACATAAATCCCATCAGAATCGTTACCATAAGTCTATCAATCGGCTTAGTCATTTATTAACAAATATACATCAAACCCGCGAACCTGTATATCATATAATCTGATAAAAGGCAAACCCAGGAAGGGCAAAGTCGTAACCAAACCCTCAGATCATTTCATTGAAATTAAAATAAATACACAGTGTGTAATATATGAAGTATCGGTGGCCCATAGGAAGCGGCACCGTGCGCTATCAGTTTGCAACCATATTAAAAACAGTAAGAAAATAATATGGATTATAGAACATGCAGGGTCTGTTCGATAATGGGAACAATCATAAACCTGAGGCATCAACCGACCATGATGCTGAGTCCATTCAATATGATTACACTGTGTATACAAATAATTACAGACCCAGATCTGAGCTATCGACAGACCGTAACCAACACCAAAACCCTAATGACAAACTACTCATTCTACAACCTGGGTTTCAACCCCAGTGATCGCAAACAGAGAATGAAAGGAAAATGCTGTCGAATTGAGGCCATGGTGCCAGATCATAGTGAAATGGATAAACCCTGGTAGAGAAAAATTAACATAAGTTCAACTCCAAGATGAAATCAACCATTACAACCTACAGGGTAGCGCGCTTGCCTGGTCAAAGGTCTGAAGGCCGAAACCATGAATAGCTCTTGCAACCGCGTCCTCGTCGGTCTGCTACCCTGCTCCATAAATAATAATAAGGTAGTTAAACATATTTCTATTAGATACAGTGAAAAGAACAAACAAAAACAATACTGAAACAAAGTGAAGACATGTTACCTGTCGCAATTGGAGATAGGGCAAGATCCGTGAGGGTTTCACCGCCCTCAGGCCGTCACTGTAAACCATTTGAGGGATCAGTAAACTGTATCAGGAATCCTCACGGCAATGGCACCCCGCCATGGTAATCACACCGGAGCAGAAGCTACCTCTGCGAAGCCAGAGTAACAGCACAAATGACCGGGAGCAGAAACGAATGAACCTTATGTATTCCCCGCCCAAGGCATGTCTAACCTCCACCGTTAGATCTCTAGTGGTAATTTGGACTGCCGATTGATATGAGGATCCCGAGAAGAGGGTGGCGGGACTGTAGCATTAAAGTCCCAGCTACTGAAACCAAAGCTCAGCGCGGCAGATCGATGGAGGGATTTCAGAGACGCCAGGTGTCGCAACCAAGGCGCCCCACTTGCTGCCGAATGTAATGAATTGTACCATTCAAAATTATCAAGGACAATCAAAGGTCAAGTTAATAGTCAGAGGGAAGATACGTTCGGATCGGTGCATTTATAAACCATATCCGTTGTTAACCAAGTCAAGCAATCATGAAGGCGTTATTATATAGTTATGTAGGTAGGGTAAATAATTTTTTTTTTATGTGAGTAATGTGTAGTATAGGTAAGGTTATGACATATGGTATCAGAGCCCAGATACAGTACTGTGACCTCTGGGTAAGACAATGATGAATGAACATGTGAAAATGAATTGACAATAATCATTTTTCTTTATTACTTGTGAATGTTTCTTACACAGGACCAGATTCTGAGAATAACAGATATGAGAAGAGCGGAGCATACACCGCGACGACCTGTAATGGGACAGGGTGCAACCGATGTAGGAAATAACCCTGAATTGTGGGTACAACTTGGCGAGGAAGCCAGAGTCACAAATCAAGCAATTCGGGAAACTGTGCAGGAGCTGAAGAATGAGATGGCTAGATTGCGAGAAGATAACGCTCGATTAACAATGGAACAAGAAAGAATTTTAAAAAGTTTGTCCGACCGACAAAATCAATTACCAGTGAATCCGAGTGCGGAACAGCAAAGGATGTCGGAAGAGCAGAACCATCACATACCTCCTGAAGGATCAGAGGAGCAGGAAGAACGCTCTGACAATGTATTTGAACAGCAAACTTCGAAAAGACAAAGGGTAGAACTGCAAGGGGAATTTCGCAAGATTAAGCCACCGCATTTTGACGGAGAACAAGAAGAAGCCGCTGAAGCGTGGTTAATAAACATGAATAAGTATTTTCAGCTTTATGAGTACGATCATAACCTTAAAGCACGATTAGCTATTTTCCAATTGCAAGGAAAGGCCACCTTATGGTCGGAAGAAGTGAAGATCGTAAAAGGGGTTACAGAGCAAAACATAACATGGGATAATTTCCAAAGGTTCTTCAAAGAGAGATATCTAACAGAACGCTTTTATGATGAAAAAGCCAGAGAATTCCATGATCTGCGATTGGGACAGCAGACCATGGATGAATTCATCACCCGTTTTACTTCCTTACTTCGCTACGTACCGTATATAAGAGAGGAAAAAGCGAAAGTGCAACGATTTGCTAGTAGTTTACCCCCGTACATGCGGGAAAGGATTGAATTTGATAATCCAAAATCGATGGATGAAGTAATCCGCAAAGCTAGAATTTCATATCAGCAAAGTAAACAGAAAGGGGAAACTGCTAGCAGGAAATGGAATGAGAAGAAGAATTTTAAGACAGTGGGAAATAACAAAGGGATACGCAATAATGGAAATAAAGGAGCAAGCAAAGGAACCAACAGCAGATTTACAGCCAGAACTACATCTAAGTTCAGATCCGCAAATGAATCCAAGGACAATGAACAACAAATCAGATTGGACAATGAGGGGACAGCAAGACCCCCCGTACAGTGCTGGGGTTGTGGGGGACCTCACTACATCAAAAATTGTCCACAATGAAAGGGGATTGAACAGTTGTCTCAAATTCATGAAGCCTCAACTGTTGGCGAAGTGGGTCGAAGCGTACCCAGAATCAATGCGGCTTTGGAGGATCGACAGGCGGAATATAAACCAACCATGGTCGAGTTCGAAGGTAAAATTTCAAACCTTGCCAAATCTGTTTTGATTGATCCCGGGGCCACGTTAAGTTATGTGAACCCGAAAGTAGTGGAACGTTGTAATTTGCAATCTGTTAAATTTAAAAACCCATGGCTAGTGCAATTAGCTACTGGGGCTAAGCGGCAGGTAACCGCCAAGATCAACGACTGTTCATTTACTATAGCAGACCAGCCAATAACCGCTGACCTGAACATACTTCCTTTGGGTTCCTATGACATTCTAATCGGTATGGACTGGTTGGAGAAGCACTGGTCTTTAGTTGATTGCAAAACCAAAGTTATTTATTACAGAGATCAACAAGGAAACAGCAAGGAGATGCAGGGTATCAGGCGACCAGTGCAGGTTCGACCAATAACTGCAAATCAGTTGGTGAAATGTGTACAGAAAGGCTGTCAAGTGTATGCCATTCAGGTGGGTTATGCCAACTCCAAGGATAAATCTGCATCTTTGAATAATATCCCTGTAATACAAGAATTTACAGATGTGTTTCCGGAAGAAATTCCGGGACTACCACTGCGAAGAAACATAGATTTCACTATAGAGTTGGTACCAGGGGCTGCACCGGTGTCACGAGCACCCTACAGAATGAGTGTACCTGAGTTGACAGAATTGAAAATGCAGTTGCAAGAATTACTGGACAAGAACTACATCTGTCCCAGTGTGTCTCCATGGGGGGCGCCAGTATTGTTTGTCAAGAAGAAAGATGGCACCCTCCGGATGTGTATCGATTACAGACAATTGAATAAGTTGACTGTTAAAAACAAGTATCCTCTTCCTCGGATCGACGAATTGTTCGATCAAGTAAAAGGCGTGACCGTGTTTTCAAAGATCGATTTACGATCAGGTTATCACCAGATCAGAATTAAGGATGAAGACATCGCAAAAACAGCTTTTAGAACAAGGTATGGGCATTATGAATTTGTGGTTTTGCCGTTTGGGCTTACCAACGCCCCGGCAACCTTCATGTGCTTGATGAATGGTATTTTCCATCCTTATCTGGACCAGTTCATGCTGATATTTATTGATGACATCTTAATTTACTCACGCACTATCGAAGAACATCACGAACATCTTCGAATAGTGTTGCAGACCCTTCGAGAACATCAGTTGTACGCTAAGTTTAGTAAATGTGACTTCTTCAAAGCAGAAATTCAGTATTTGGGTCACGTAATCACAAAGGATGGAATTGCAGTAGATCCGGAAAAGATAAAAGCGATAATGGAATGGCCGGTTCCAAAAGATGTAGCGGATGTTCGATCTTTCATGGGGTTAGCTGGATATTACAGGAGATTCGTGGAAGGTTTCTCTAAGGTAGCATTTCCCATTACTTCCCTGCAGAAGAAAGGAAAACTGTTTCATTGGACCCCAAATTGCCAGAAAAGTTTCGAACAGCTGAAACACCTGCTCACCACAACACCTATTTTGAGTATAGCAGATCCCAGCAAGGATTATGTAGTATGTACAGATGCTAGCAAAGAAGGTTTGGGAGGGGTCTTGATGCAAGAAGGCAGAGTAATTGCCTACGAGTCTCGAAAACTGAAAGAACACGAGCAGAAATATTCTGCTTATGACTTAGAGTTGGCTGCCATTATTCATGCCCTGAAGATGTGGCGGCATTATCTCATGGGCCGGAAATTTTTGCTGCACACCGACCATCACAGCTTGACTAATTATTTCAGCCAACCTACCCTAAACGCTAGGCAGGCGAGGTGGGTGGACTTTCTAAGTGGCTTTGACTTTGAGATAAAACATTTGCAAGGAAAGGAAAATAAGGTAGCAGACGCCTTGAGCCGGAAAATAAACAATTTGTATGAAGTTTCCTTCAGTGGATGGGAGAGTCCCTTCATGGAAATGATAAAAGAAATTGCAGATCAAGATACTGAATATCAGCAATTGAAGTTACAAATACAGCAATCTGCTAAAAAGGACAGCCAACAAGAATATGAGTTAGATGATGCTGGAAGGATTTACTTCAAGAAAAGACTGTATGTGCCTAACCAAAACCGGATTAGAAATCTGATTATGGACGAATTTCATATCAGCCATTACGCAGGGCATCCGGGCTATCAAAAGATGGTAACAACAATCCAGAAAGAATATTTCTGGCCTGGAATGAAGAAAAGCATTGTTGAATACCTGTCAAGGTGCTTAGAATGTCAGCAGATTAAAGCAGAACATCAGCATCCCGCAGGATTGCTACAACCATTGCCAGTTCCGGAATGGAAATGGGAAATCATCTCCATGGATTTTATTACAGGATTACCCAGAACTAAAAGAAATAATGACTCCATTTTCGTGGTAGTGGACAAATTAAGTAAGGCTGCACACTTTATACCTGTGCAATCTACCTATAGAGCTGCGCAGATCGCTCACATATTTATGCAGAATGTATTCAAGTTACATGGACTTCCGAAAACAATAATTTCCGATCGTGATGTGAAATTCACCTCAGCATTTTGGAAAACACTATTTGCGGAATTAGGAACTCAACTCAATTTCAGCACTGCATACCATCCACAGACAGATGGGCAGACGGAACGAGTGAATCAAATGGTGGAAGATATGCTAAGGGCTTATGTCATGCAACAACCCACCAGATGGGAATATTACTTACATCTTGTAGAGTTTGCGTACAACAATGGTTACCATACTTCCACACAAATGAGTCCATTTGAAGTTTTGTATGGTCGAAAGTGTCGTACACCCGCTAGTTGGGGAGGACCAGAGGATAAATTGAGTCTGGGTCCTGAAATGCTAAAGGAAATGGAAGATATGGTAAAAAGGGTACGTGTTAATTTGAAAGCTACCCAAGATAGACAGAAGAATTACGCTGATCAAAAGAGAAGGTTCAGAGATTTTCAGGTTGGGGACCACGTTTACATTCGAATTCAGGCTAAAAGAAGTACTCTACAGTGGAGTGGATGCGCTAAATTGGCACCCCGATATTGTGGACCCTTTCAAATTTTAGCAAGGGTCGGACCAGTAGCTTACCAGCTGGCCCTGCCAAGTCACATCTGAGTCCATAACGTGTTTCATGTTTCTGTCCTAAAGAAATATGTGTATGACCCTAAGCATGTGATCCGATGGCAAGAGATCTAGGTGGGGATTGTTACGATAAATTCAGTAAAAAAATTTTATATGAAAAGGAAACTAACTCAAGGAATTGTGTGTTGCAGGTCGAACTGGAAGGAGAGGTTCTGGTCGAACCGCTGAGCATTCTCGACCGGAGAGAAGTGCAGCTGCGGAAACGAGCTATTACCCAAGTTAAGGTGCAATGGCGACATTTTGGACCTGACGAGGCCACTTGGGAAGATGAGGAGTTGATGAAAAGGACCTATCCCGATCTGTTCGGATCTGTGAGACACCGGGACGGTGTCCAATCTCAGGGGGAGGAGATGTAATGAACAAACATTTTACATGAATAAATTGCTATTTACCTTATGGGTGAATGGAAATAACAGAAATTATTACTTTCTTGAAAATGATGATAATATTAATTGTGCAAATGGTATAATATGAATTGCATGATATGTGGGTGTACACAGTAACTTTATGTGAAAAGTTATTTATTCTTCCTGCTTAAAGATAAAGGAAAAACAGTTGCCAGCATATTAGGGGAAACCCTAACTGTTCCCTCTTTCCCATAGGAAAAGGGAAAGAAGAGAAGACCCGGGTTGTTGATGAACAAACGGGGGAAAAAGAAAGGCAAAAGGCACTGGAGCAGAAGAGGAGGGTGCTACGTCTGGTGATGACCAGATAGCACAGACACATTGGTGTGTCATATTGCTGAGGCTGTGGCCGGCAAGAAGAGCTTGGGGGAGAGAACCAGTTTAGAAGACTGGTCTCGTGGCTGGGAGGATATCAAGCATGCATTCATCTTCTACGTGCTGTAGAAGTGCAGAAGATCAAGGCAAGATACACAGGTAAGTATCTGTAGTTTTATTAATTAGAGACTAAGTATTATCCTGTATACCTAAGAATCTGAATTGTAGTTGCTGTGGGTGTGACTCTTGGGCTGTAATACAGAACCTAGGTATTACTGAATGCAATACCGGTAACGATTACGCCCTGTTATACATATATATATGTCTTATATTAGTAATAGGAAGAAACAGGAAGGGAGAACTGGGAGAGACCCTGTACATTACTTCCGAATAAGTTAAGTTGTGTGATTAAAGGGCAGTAATCACCAAATACTAGAAATAAATAGAACATCTGAATTATCAGTAACAGGTATGGAAACGGGTTTAAATGTATTAATACATAAACTAGTTAACAGCATCTGAAGTAACCATTACTTTCAATATAGAACTCTACGAGCAACAAATTCACATTGTCCATAATACTGTTGCAAGCATTGAAAACGAAACCAAACAAATGCAGGTACATTTGGAATGGGGTTTCGTTGCGGAAAGATAACAGTCAATAGAATGAATACATGTCTGTCCTGAAAACATATCAGTCAAAAGAATAAATACATGACTGTTTTGTAAATATGCGTGTTTCAGACATAGTGGTACAAACCCTCGTAAGAACCTTAACTTTATCAGGGTCACAAGAAATCGAAATACTGTACTCACTATATAACGATAATACAAAACAACTGTCAAATATCCTAACAATGGAAACATTGGGTTGGCCGATGCACCGGCGTGAACCATCAGGTGGAATGGCGCCCGCATGCTATCAAACAAGGGTTGATATACCCGATGGTCATACCATCCAGACGGCAAACATAGTTATTTAACTTCAAGAAAATTGAAGAACCGAAAATAAACATTAACCGGCTAAGCTACAGCTAGCAAAGAGCAGTAGTGAAACGCCATCAATGGAGCCGTTACGGGACCGTAACATGCCTCCTAAACCAACATAAATCCCATCAGAATCGTTACCATAAGTCCGTCAATCGGCTTAGTCATTTATTAACAAATATACATTAAACCCGCGAACCTGTATATCATATAATCCGATAAAAGGCAAACCCAGGAAGGGCAAAGTCGTAACCAAACCCTCAGATCATTTCATTGAAATTAAAATAAATACACAGTGTGTAATATATGAAGTATCGGTGGCCCATAGGAAGCGGCACCGTGCGCTATCAGTTTGCAACCATATTAAAAACAGTAAGAAAATAATATGGATTATAGAACATGCAGGGTCTGTTCGATAATGGGAACAATCATAAACCTG
The DNA here is from genome assembly GCA_000404065.3 of Pinus taeda. NCBI lineage: Eukaryota > Viridiplantae > Streptophyta > Pinopsida > Pinales > Pinaceae > Pinus > Pinus taeda. The sequence continues at coordinate 35,887 of APFE030379681.1, forward strand.
AGGCATCAACCGACCATGATGCCGAGTCCATTCAATATGATTACACTGTATATACAAATAATTACAGACTCAGATCTGAGCTATCGACAGACCGTAACCAACACCAAAACCCTAATGACAAACTACTCATTCTACAACCTGGGTTTCAACCCCAGTAATCGCAAACAGAGAATGAAAGGAAAATGCTGTCGAATTGAGGCCATGGCGCCAGGTCATAGTGAAATGGATAAACCCTGGTAGAGAAAAATTAACATAAGTTCAACTCCAAGATGAAATCAACCATTACAACCTACAGGGTAGCGTGCTTACCTGGTCAAAGGTCTGAAGGCCGAAACCATGAATAGCTCTTGCAACCGCGTCCTCCTTGGTCTTCTACCCTGCTCCATAAATAATAATAAGGTAGTTAAACATATTCCTATCAGATACAGTGAAAATAACAAACAAAAACAATACTGAAACAAAGTGAGGACATGTTACCTGTCGCAGTTGGAGATAGGGCAAGACCCGTGAGGGTTTCACCGCCCTCAGGCCGTCACTGTAAACCATTCGAGGGATCAGTAAACTGTATCAGGAATCCTCACGAAAATGGCACCCTACCATGGTAAGGATCAGTAAACTGTATCAGGAATCCTCACGGCAATGGCACCCTGCCATGGTAATCACACTGGAGCAGAAGCTACCTCTGCGAAGCCAGAGTAACAGCACAAATGACCGGGAGCAGAAACGAATGAACCTTATGTATTCCCCGCCCAAGGCATGTCTAACCTCCACCGTTATATCTCTAGTGGTAATCTGGACCGTCGATTGATATGAGGATCCCGAGAAGAGGGTGGCGGGACTGTAGCATTAAAGTCCCAACTACCGAAACCAAAGCTCAGCGCGGCAGATCGATGGAGGGATTTCAGAGACGCCAGGTGTCGCAACCAAGGCGCCCCACCTGCTGCCGAATGTAATGAATTGTACCATTCAAAATTATCAAGGACAATCAAAGGTCAAGTTAATAGTTAGAGGGAAGATACGTTCGGATCGGTGCATTTATAAACCATACCTGTTGTTAACCAAGTCAAGCAATCATGAAGGCGTTATTATATAGTTATGTAGGTAGGGTAAATAATTTTTTTTTTATGTGAGTAATGTGTAGTATAGGTAAGGTTATGACA
>APFE030379682.1:0-46032 GCA_000404065.3 Pinus taeda
CCGAATTGAAGATAAATATGAATAAGTTGCTACAAGAAATGGTCACTAAGGGTGAAAGAGTAGTAAAGGAAACTCATGATGAGAACAAAAGAAATGTTAATCATGATTCCATAGACTCTAATGTGGGATCGAAGACCCATCATATCCCAAAAATCGATATGAGGAAGTTTGATGGCAAGGATCCCGCAACATGGATATTACAGATGGAGCAATTTTTCGATCTCAATAATGTGCAAAACACACAAAAGGTACGTATGGAAACTTTATATTTGGAACCAAATCAGTTGTATGGTATCAATGGCTTTGCTCTCGTAAACAATTTATCACTTGGGCAATTTTTACGGGAGAATTGATGGCACATTATGAGGATACAAAAAGCAACACTTTTTTTAGCCAATTGATAAGTCTCAAACAAAAGGGTTCAATAATGGAGCACATTGAGGAGTTCCAAAAATTGAACATAAGGGTAAAAGATATCCCAGAGGAGCATAGGATTGATGTGTTCATAGGGTCTTTAAAGGATAATATCCAACATGATGTTCGCCTTTGGGAACCTGATTCATTAGAGAAGGCATTCAGGTTAGCAAGAAAAATGGAAAGAAAAATTATGGCAACCAAGAAGCATACTAGTCACAACTATAAAGATGGAAGTGTTGTTACCCCTAGCCTTCCACAACCTATAAGGTTGACACCACAACCATTGGAAGAAAAAAGAGAAAAAGGGTTTGTTATAGTTGTGATAGAAAATACACTAAAAGGCATAAGTGTGCTGTGAAGAAATTATTTTACATAGATTGTGAAGAGGAAGAAGGAAAGGAGCAAGAAAGGTCAAAGGAAGAGGATATTGTTAGGATATTCCGACACATAGGAAATAGTTAAGTATAACTTGGTCTAGTATTGAGTTAGGTAAAGTGTGTTTCTTTACTATGTACATTTGTAACTTACAATCTGATGGTTCATTCTCTCCTCGGTATTACCGACACTTGATTCGTGGCTTAACACCCGATTGGTCCATGATTTCTATTTAAAGCACATGGAGGTTCATTTGTAGGTTAATTGTTAACGAGAGAATCTTATGTAAATTTTCATTCTTTTATTAATAAATTGCCTGAAGTGGCTGTGTTGGCTCAGGCCGTGGACTATTTCCCTCTTTGAGGGTTTTAACCACGTCAAAAATACTGGTGTATTAATCTGTGATCTGTTTGTGAGCAGTGTCCTTTGGTGTTCTGTCTGAGGAACTTAAGAAAGGTCAAAAGAAGAGGATATACTCCAGGAACAAAGCCTAGATAAAGAAGAAATGAATCCGACCATATCTGTAATGCATTGGCTAGAATTACCACTCCTCAAACCATCAAGATAGAAGGACAAATCAAGAAGAAAAAGGTAATAGTGTTGATTGATTCAGGAAGTACCCACAATTTTATTCATTGTAAGGTAGCAAAATAATTGAATTGCTTCCTATATCTAGCACTAGAGTGTCAAGTGATGATTACTAATGGAGGAACAATAATTGCTCTGGAAAATGTCATAATATCAAGCTATCCATGGGAGAATATGTATTGACTAGCCCAATGCTTTCCATTCCAATGGGAAGTGCTGATGTTGTATTAGGAGTCCAATGGCTACAATCCTTGGGTACAATAGCTTTTAATTTTCAAGAACTTTTCATGAAATTTTCTATGGAAGGAAAGGAAGTTGTATTAAGGGGTATTGCAGGGAAACCAGGAAAGATAATCAGCTCTAATGGTATGACAAAGTTTCTAAAAAAGGAACAAAGAGGTGTAATTGCACAATTATGTTCGCTAGATGTTTCCACATCGGAATCATCTATTTCTCTAGATCTCAAAAAAGTCCTGGACAATCATTCCAAGGTATTTGAGACTCCCAAAGGTCTCCCACCTATGCGTGATCATGATCATGCTATTCATCTGATTCCAGGAAGTGTTCCTCCAAACATCAGGCCGTACAGATATCCCTATGCCCAAAAGAGTGAAATTGAACGTATGGTTGTAGAAATGCTAGAGGCTGGTAAAATTCAACCGAGTCAAAGTTTTTTCTCTGCTCCAGTAGTATTGGACAAGAAGGATGGTCATGGCGCATGTGTCTGGATTATAGGGAGCTCAACAAGCTCACTATTAAAGATAAGTTTCTCATTCCTGTCATTGATGAATTACTGGATGAATTGCATGGATCAATTACTTCACCAAGTTGGATCTTCGTTCAGGATATCATCAAATCAGAATGAAGACTGAAGACATTCCAAAAACAACATTTAGAACTCATGAGGGTCATTATGAATTTTTGGTCATGCCTTTTGGCCTTACCGATGCACCTTCAACATTTCAAGGGTTGATGAATTCAATTTTCAAACCATTCCTTAGAAAATTTGTGTTAGTATTTTTTGATGATATACTAATCTACAACAAGTCTTGGAAGGATCATGTTGAACATGTTGACAGGGTGCTACAACTATTGGAGGAGAAACAATTATATGCAAAAAGATCCAAATGTTTCTTTGGAGTACAAGAGGTGGAATATCTGGGTCATATTGTATCTCATGAAGGAGTTAAGGTAGACCCTAGCAAAATTAAAGCCATTAAGGAATGGAAAATCCCCACATCCATAAAGCATCTGCGAGGATTTCTCGGGTTGACAGGGTTAATGACATTGTTTCGCACCGATGGTCGTCATTGCGACGAATCGCTTCACTCACATGCATGCTTTCCCATTTTCTGAATCCTGCACTTATTGTTTGCATGCATGATCATCACTCTTGTTTACACTCAATATCACCATGCATTCAGACTTCTCAGGTTTTCAATCTCATGTCGACGAGTCTAGGCTACCTTACCCCGAACCTTGCCTTACCCGGATAACGTTGTGCATTTCCAGAAGTGAAGGCTCTGCCTCCCCTCCAGAAATTGCACAATTCTGGTACAACACTAAACTCCAGGCTTGCATTGTGCAATTATTTGAGGCAGTGCCTTACTAGCCCCAGAAACTGCGCACTGCAATTTGCTGGTTTGCATGTCACTGCTCACTAAAATTGTGCATTGCGCAGTTTCATTCCTCATCAGGCTAGTCTAGATTATGCATTTTGCAGTTCCAGCAGTCAGTCAACCTCCGGATAGCCCTGACTGTGCCTTGCATAGTTTTGGCAGTCAGTCTCCCACCCTCCCAATGAAAATTGTGCAATCTTCACAGACAGTCACACAGGTATGTTGCATGTTAGTCCTCCAATTTGTTTTGGTTTTAAACTGATAGATTGCTTGTCATGAGCATTGCCATGTCTCTAGGTCTCACAGGTGTTTGTCTACCTCTCAGCAACACAGGTACAATGGCTTCCAAGAGAGAAGAGTCAAAGACACCGTTCAGAGCACAACTGGGGATGCAGTCGATCAAGTGTCTGTGAACTTGTCTATATATGAAGACATCAAGTTGTTCATAGACAAGGATATCAAGATGGAATGGAAGAAGCATCACAGTGAGCAACACCATCAGCAGTAGTAGAAGGTAGCACACCTGCATGTGACAAATGCAAGAGGAAGGTTGTTGACAGCATAAAGGTGGAACAAAGTTGCAAGCTCAAGAAAACTCACTTGTGATGAAAGCAACTTTGTAGACTGAGGTTATGAGGCAACAATGTGACAAGAGGATCGCATGAAGGCAAAGAGAGAGAAACAGAAATGGAATTGCAGGTGCTCAAGTGACAACTCAAGGAAGAACAGGAGTTGCACAGACAAGAGAAGGAGTTGCGGCGGGAATAGGTACAGCAGGAGACGCAACATGCGCAAACTGATGAAACTGCACCCATACAAGTTATGGAACTATCCAGCAGCTCGCATGGAGTAGACAGGGTGAGCAGTGTTGTCAATCGCATGCAAAGGTATTCAGGGGCATGCATGTCATTATACACACACATGCAATCCCACCCATTTGGCACACTCATCGAGGCGAAGACAAGAAGCAACCCTGACTGGAGCTGAACATGTATTTTGACAAGTTGATGTGCATGGTCACCAACACACACTTAGAGATCAGCACAAACACTATGCATTAGTATGTTGCTGGTCCAGCTGCACTTAAGACGATGATCTGCATGTTATCAAACGAGTTGGAGAGAGGAGCCATATAAGTGTACTTGGATGCAACCAAGGCAAGAGTTTTCTTTCAGCAGGATGTCACCATTGAGCACACAGAGACCATCACCGATGACCAAGCTTAGCATCAGTTCGCCACCGTCGACCATCGCAAGGATGTCAAAGAGTTGGTCTCACCACAACTGTTCGAGTGTTAGTGATTTCTTGCATGGCTTGCTCAAGCTTATTTTGTCTCACATGGGTACATGTGCATATTGTATGTAACATCTTGTCAAGTGGAAGTTCAAGTGTCGATAGTTGAATGTAACAATCATATGGTAAGTGAAGAGTAACCAAGGGGAATGTCAAGGGTCACCCCAATCCTTTGCTATAAATAGGACCTCATAACTCATTGTAGAGGCATTTGGTCAGCCAAACTTCCGATAGGAGTATCTTAGAGAAAGATTGGAGAGTATTGTAACCAGTCTTGGCTTCTCCACAGTGCAGAGCTAGTATATCTCTTTGGAGGAGTAGGCAGTAGTGACTGTAAAGTTCTGCTATCGGGACTGGTGGTCGGTCATGGTTGTAATGTATGATTGGAACTTTGAATTCTTAATATAACAGAGCCAGTACATTTCATGCATATGTTGTTATTGTATTTCAGTTATCTTGATTAGTTTAATGATGTCTTTATATGTTTGGTTACGCATGCATGTATGGACTTTTTATTTATAAGTATGTATGAATCTTATCGAAATATGTTGTTGGTTTAACCATCACTTTGGATTGTTATCTTACTTGGTTTCCAGTTTGTGATGCATCTTCTCTCATGCATTCCCTTCCAAGCCATGTGCTTCGACAGGTTTCCAAGGGGTGCCCTCACCTCACTTTCCATGTGTTAGAACCATTCATGCACCTTCCTTGGCTTGCTGCGCATGTCACACCCTTGCTACCAACAAGGACATCTTACTTGCCTTTACGTGCAACCACGGTCAAGGCGATACCATATGACCCACTGTTGGGACTCCTACACCAAACAGTTTAAGGTCTAGTTGGGACTTCTTACCTGGGAGATCCCCTGACATGTTGGCAGGTCCAACACCGTCAACACCATATTAACAAGGAAACCCAGGTAGGTGATTTAATAAAAAAATTGAAAGTGTATGGGAGTTACCAGGTACTATGAGCCATACTCCCACTTATTGCCTAAATTTCGCTCAACAGAGGGAAACCCATGAGTCACAGTGATCCGGAAGGAACAAAGAATGGCGAAGATAGGTATCACATCCAATGCAACAACGCCAAAAAATGGCACATGGGCCAGTTGTTTCGATGGGTAACTTATGATGATGAGGCTCATCAGATATAGAGGGCAAGAAGACAATCTGCCGACAGTATCTGAACCATCTGGTGCTGGTGAAAACAAGAAAATAAATCGCCCAAACCCCGAATTTGCAAAAGGTAGGAGCAACTAAACCAGATGTGATGTAGGAGCATCGACGACTCAAAGAGAAAATCGAATTTTGGAACCTTCCAAAGGAGAAAGCATCGCGTGAGGACGAGATTTCCTCCAATCTGATTAAGTTTGTTTGTAATTTGTTATTTATTGGCACAAATAGGAAAATCGTTACAAATCTTAGTGATGGTTGTTGGCCCGCAAGGTTATTTAAGGAATTAGGTTGAGAAAATCATGGATCTGTCATGATACACGTTATTGTAATTTTTATTTAAATTATAATATGCAACATTGTCGTGGGGGGCCATTCAAATGATATTCAGGCCCATAGAGATGCCAAGGATGTTCTCGATGTGTGAATTGAGATGACTATTAATAAGTGGCCTTTTGTGTGAGAATTGAGCCAACCATGGCACCATAACTATGAGCGAAATTTGTAATAGAGGGTGTGGATTTTTGTATTAATTAATAATCGAGTATGATGTTGTGTTTGTTCTAGCATTGAAAGAGTACGAGATTGAGCAATCAAACGTGGATCGTAGGAATAGTTTTTCAACAATGGTTGTATGATGAACGATGCCCAGTTCATGTGAATACATTAATATGTGTGTGAGAGGATGCAAGTATGTGTTGCGAGTTTGAATGATGAGTAGAAATCGGATCCTTGCGAGTAGGTGGTATAATCTTGAAGGACTATTGAGTATAATCGTTGTAGAGACGAGATCAACGTATTTCATGGGCCCATAACCCACAAGTCCGAGGTTTTGTAAAGATGCAACTTTGTTGTGTAAATATGCAACTTTGTTGCATCAAGATGACCTGTCACCTCCCTTGTTCCGATATTCCAATTGCGTGCCAGCAGAGATCCACTCGAGGATGTGCTTCGCACGAAATCAGAGCCATAAGCAATACAACAGCCACCACATGGATTTGAGACGTGTGTTCTGCTAGGTTCTTGTGGTCTATACTCTGGATAACATGCAGTCATTGTCTGTCGCAGGGACACCAAAAAAGACTGCTCCAATGCAAGCCATGGAAACCACCGCGGCCTTCCCAACTAGTGACCTTGGTCACCATGTGAGCCACCCTGAGCATAGTTCCAGGCGGCCGCTCCCAAGCCATCATTCTCACCCAGTGTAACCCTAGCTCCGCTTTGCACCATTTTTTCCTTGTTCCCACCTTGTATGGAAAAGCTCAAACTTGATGCGCCAGGGTGTTGTCTTCTCAAATTGTTAGTTATAGACACATTACTTCTAAAAGTAAAATATGGCACCATGGAATTTGTATTATGCGTAAATTTCAAAGTCAAGTAACAAGCATCAAAATTTAGGCAAGCCTTGTATTAAAAAAAAATGTGTTTCCCTCTAATTTCTAAGAAGGAGGATTACTCTCTGAATATTTATTGCACTTGAAGGATCATAATGATTAGTTTTCTTATATTGAGAAGGCAGTAGACGATGAAGATATGGTTGTTTTGGTGATGTATTACTTGCCACATTCATATGATCCATTTGTTAATTCATTGCAACTATTTGAGGAGACTTAATATGTTATGAAACCAGCTCAAGAAAAGATAGAAAAGATAGATCAACGCCTTAGAATTCAGACTCTTCGAGGGGGCAACCTCCTTTACATTACATAAATGAACAATTCTTGGATGATACAAATGAAAAGACCTCCTTTATATATATAGGAGTATAAGGGTTCATTACATAATCAGAGCCTACATAACAATAATAATGTAAGGGCACAATAATAACAATAGTGGGCTTCTATGGGGCACAATAGTAACAATGTGGGCACTACATGGGTACATCAATATAATAAGAGGGTTGTACTAATAATAATAAGGGGTTACACTAGTAGCATAGGGGCCTAACAGTATAACACTTCCTTCCATACAACAACAAAAATGACCCCATTTATGGCACTTTATGGATATCAACCATCATACATCACATCATATTTAAGAGAAAATCCTAAGGTTCAAGCAGTGGAACATCACATCAAACATTAACAACAAGCCCTCCAACTCTTAAAGGATAACCTCGTGTTGGCACAGAATAGAATGAAACAACAGGAAGATCAACATCGCAACGAAAGAAGTTTTGATGTAGGTGATTGGGTATTCCTACAGCTACAACCATATAAACAAATGTACCTCAAGCAAGCTAGGAAGGATAATAAATTATCACCAAAGTATTATGGTCCATACAAGGTGTTGCAAAAGATTGGTACTATGGCATACAAATTGGAGCTTCCTACAGCGTCTTGAGTGCACCCAGTTTTCCATGTTTCATGTTTAAAGAAGGTTATAGGCAATAAGATCCCAGTTCAAACAATATTTCCAGAACTTGACGAGGAAGGAAAAATTATATTGGAATTGGAAGCAATCATAGAAACAAGAACTCAACAGCTACGGAATTGATCAATTTCAAAGTATCTCTTCAAGTGGAAGAACTTATCCGCTGAAGATTCCACATGGGAGGATGAGAATTTTATACAGAAGCATCCATAACTACTCAAGCATTGAGCACAACACTTTTTTGAAGGAGAGGGGCATGTTAGGTCCCTATAATACTAGTGATTACCCCATTACTATTTTAGTTTTATCCCTTATTAATATTGTTGAGCCCCTATTGTCCCCATATTTTTATTACTGTGCCCCATAAAATCCCTCTATTGTTATTTTGTGGCTTTATATTATTATTGTTAGGTCGGCTGTGTTATATTGTAACTCCATAGACTCCTATATATAGAAATGAGGTTTTGTCATTTGAGTCATCCAAGAATTGTTCATTTGTGTAATGTAAAAGAGGTTGCCCCCTCAAAGAGGCTAAATTGTAAGGCGTTGATCTCTCTTTTCTATATTTTTGTGAGCTGGTTTCATAACAATAACCCTATAATCACTCAGCATAACCAATCTAACCTCCAACGTGAAAAAAATCCCATATGTTCTCGTAATCCTACAACATAAGAGTCTTTGTAGGATCTTTATGATTTACTGAACCTCCCATTTTTCCTCTGCTCAATGGTAGATAAACTACCGATTTCATATTTGAATGATATTTCATTGGATGGAAAATTCTATTAATGGAAAGGGTAATAATGGGGTAATGGCATAATTTGTTTCATTGGTTACAGTGGTGGTGGAAAGAGATTAATGAAATATTGTAAAAACACATTTAATCAGGCCAATCGGTGTTATCCATTGCATAAAGGAAATGTGTACCTCTATGCTTACCATGAGTTGTCATCCAATACTGTAGTGACATGATGTCACATCCCACATCCCCTAATGATGTCACATGATACATAGAAACATATGCCATCCTTGCTAGCTGGTGCGTTGCAAGAACCATGTTTCAAAATGATCTGTTGTAACATCATTACTACTAGAGTTGCAACATCCATTAAACCTAGATTTGTAGCACTTGTTCCAAGTTGGTGTTCCAAAAATGATCATTGCATCAATTTAGTTGTAAGGTTTCCTGATTGACATGAAATCTTCTCATTGAAAGGGTGTTGTAGCAACTGATTTGCAACAACCTTGTTGGTTCTCTCAAGTGGAACATGTTGAAACATTTCATTGCATGAGTGTTGCAACATCCATGTTGCATCCACCAATAGTTGGAATTGCAACAATCAATGTTGCAACAATGGTGATATACTCTTCCCTACAAAATATTTTTATTAGCAACTCAAGAATCTATCAGTCTCATGAGTAGGAGGGTCCTAAAATAACCATCACAAAACCATGAAGTTCCCTTCTAATTATGGTTTTTTTAAGAGATGTGATGTCAGAATGATTCATCCTGCGGGGTTTTCTACCTTACTAAAAATATCCATTATTGGGCCATCTATCACTAACCTTAATCAAGTGGGATTCCTTGGATAAGGGTCTGTGGTATAGTTGAAGCTTGTGTCTGTTCACCATTAGTGGGGTTCTTTGTTTGTTGTTGTGTGAGATTGATAGACCCATTTTCATACATAGTATCAATCTCATAAGGTAGTACCCTTCAGGTGAGAAAATTTTCTATGAAATATTAGAAATTTGAACCAGACAACAAGGACCAATCTCTAGCTTTGAATTTCTTCTTCTTCTTCTCTCTCTCTCTTTTTTTTTTAATGGATTTTTAACGCAATTGAGTTATCTAATGTTGTATTACTATTGTATTGTGTATGACATCTTGAAGAATTTAATCCAACTCAATAGTCTAAAGGAGTGATTTGGATTAGATCATTATATTGTATTACATCCATCTTGATGCTTTTAGAATGGAAAAAGTGGAAGAATCAACTCAAAGGAGCATTTTTACTGATGAGACATAGTTTGGAAATTTTGGGTCTGGAACCTTATAGGAGCATTTTGAAGCATTAAATGATTTTATTATATTTATTTATTTATTTTTTTTTTTGTTGTGTGGGGGGGGGGGGGGGAATTTGCTTCTTTTGTGTAGTACATTTTTTTCCCTATTCTTCACATAGAGACCTTTCCAATGGCACAATAATTTCCTCAATCAGGGTCTGTATGCAAATTTTATGCCACTCAGAAGTTTACCTTCTTATTTTGGAAACCATAATTTGAGAGGATGCCACGTTAGTATCCATTATTCATGGAAAATGGGATAGCCATGTGATCATGATGAATACAACTCTAAAATATTCCATTTTGTAACTCTATTTAAGAGAATAAGGACTCAAACCTAGCCACTAGCTGGCTATCAAATTGTGATGCAAGAGCATTCAACCCAAGAGAAAATCATTGTAATTAAGTAGACATAGGGTGTCATGTATTTTAGGAACTTAGTTTCCTAAGTCTCAAGTTAATGTAATATTTAGGCTTTTAAGTGACTTAATTTTATAATGTGAGATGTTTGTAAATGCTCTTAAATAAATGAGAACATGAGTGGGCAACAATGACAAAAGAGTCTAAAGTTAATTAGGACTCTTTAAGCAGTTCCATGACTTGAGGAACTAAGGAGAGCTCTTAGGAATTAAATGGAGATTAGAATTGGACATAGAGGATAGAGGATTTAGGAGTCATTTCAGTAGATTTAGGAGTCAAACCAGGATTAGTTCAACGAACCTTTCTGGTATAAATGTAAGCCTACGAGCAGAGCTCAAAAGGAGGCCACTATATTGAAGAACGGGCCTGTGTGAGACACAGAGTCTTGGATATGTAATGATATATTGAATATATAATATATATATATATATGTTTATTGCTGACTATGTCAATGTGTTGAAGAGTATTTCATGAATGAATTACTTGTGAATTCGTAGGCTCTGTAACAGGTTGCAGGTAGAATTCTGAAGGATGCAGAGGAACATAGTGACTTAGAGGAATCATGAATGGATCCTTGAATCCGATTGAGGAAATAGAGGGAAGCTCTGGGGTGAAATAGTGACGTGAGATTTTTCAAAAGAGTTAAGCTCAAAGAAGTTGAGCAATGGAGGCAGAAAGTGAAACCTTGAAGAAAACCAAAACCATGGAGAAACGCTGAAGAAAACAATGTATATTCTAAGTTAAAGGAATGAGCGGAGAAATGAAGAGTGATGCACAGGGGTCGTTTGATCTAGAAGACCAATGGTCCAAATGATGTCGCCGAGGAGCAAAGCACAATATCACATCGACGGAGTTATTTGAAAAGTTTAAGTCCCGCAAGTGGAAAACCAAACTTACACTAAGAACTGGCGCAAAACACATTTGGATTTGGAATCTAGATTTGAAATTTTATAAAGAGTGGCTTATACCCTTATCGGGTCCGAAAGATTGATAAGATTGGTGCTTTGAAGTGGTAGGGGTCTGACCATCGAGAAGAGAAATTGTGATAATGCGATGGATCTTGGAAGGTCAGATCGTGAGTCCAGATCGACGGTCCAGAAGTGATCGCTTATCGCATATCATAGAGGCCAAGGGACTAGCAATAGTGGAATAGCGAAGGGCTGATATGACGATAGTGATAAAGTGCTTATCAGCAATTGAAGGGATCAGAGGTTGGGCGATTGGAGTAGTGATGTAGAATGGTTGGATGGTGTGGACCAGATATAGTTATGGTGGAGAATGTATAATATTTGAAATCCGCTATCTGTGTTCAGAGCGGGTTTCCTGTGTATTCCGGAAAAGTTATGCGTTTGCATATCCGATGCGATAGAGCCAATGTTAAAGAAGCTGCGAGGGAAGCCGATTGCGATTGTGATAAAGGTAAAACCTCGATAATCGTGCAGAGGCCATACCAAGCCGGAAAAAGGTATGTTTTGGGAGTATTTCCTTTGTAAATGGTTTATAAAGGAAACGAGCGTTTATACGTTAAATTATATGTAACCAATGGTTAAGGAGGGGAGGTTATATATATTATATATATATATATATATATATATATATATATATATATATATATATATATATATGCAGATAAATGTTAATGAGGGTTTGTAAGAGTTAATGAGTCCCGATAGAAGGGTTAAAGCCGGGTGATTAATTTCCAATTATAAAGGAAAAGATGGGTTAATGTTTAGACTTTGTTAAGTCTATGAATCATTCCACAAGAGACCAAAAAGGGCCTAAACCATTTGTGGTTGACGATTTGACTCCTTGGTGAGTTAAATCCCTCAGACTAATGTGTTATGCATGGTGAATGCATACTGTGGTTGTAAGTGGGGGAAGCCCTGCATCATTTGGTATCAGAGAAGATTAAAGGAGATCTGTGTGAAACATTTCTTGAAGAATTGATAACAAAATTATGTGTTAAGGTGTTTATGTAGGCAAGAGGAAGGATCAGATTCTAATCTAACAGACAGTAAGCACACAAAGGTGATGTGTAGCAGAACTTGCAGATGCAAGAGACAAAGGAAATCCATTCAAGATATATGTGGAATGGTGAAACAAGATCATGCTAAGATCTTGAAGCTGAGATGACATGTTTGTTTTAATTTGATTGAAGATTGTGGTTGCAGGTGAAGCATCTCAGAAAAGGATAGCAAGAGAAGCTATGAGAGGAGAACCAGATGTGTTCTTGAAGACAGAGTAAGGAAAACACTTTGAAGAAAGAGTGGCAGTGAACCCGAAGAATCCAACAAGAGGTTGGACAGAGAGAGAGGACATCTGAAGTTTTCTCAAGAGTTTGCAGGAGCCTAGAAGGAGTAAAGGTGTTGCTCAAGAGGATGTTCCAGATAGAGAACCCATGCTTACCAAAAGACTGAGTGAGGAGAGCTTAGTGACGTAAGACTGCAGTGAGAAAGACTAGATGTTGTAGAGGCTTATTGCAGATGAGTGAGGAGCTCATGAAGAAAGAGGAGAAGAATATGGCTACTGATAGTCATAGTAGAGGTTCTGAGACAAGCCACAATAGAAGAAAGATGAAGAAAGAGGATGCCAAGGCAAATGGCAAGAGGATGAGTCAAGAGGAAATTGACAAGAGATTGCAAAGTTAAAAGAACAACTCGATGCATTAAGGAGAATACTTGAGGAAAGGCAGAGACAAGGTTGGGTATTAAGGAAGAAGCCAGTGGAGTCACATGAGATGCAGAGAAGGCTACAACAAAAGCAAGTAAAGTGGTTGAGGGAAAAACTCAAGGAAGTTGAGTTGGAAATGGAAGAGTACATTTGTGAACCAGAATAGGGAGAAATTCTGGGAGAAAGTGAAGACTACACCGAAGATAAAGAATGGAGATCAAGTGAAGATCTCATGGATTATTGGGATAGTTCAAAATAGCATGAGGAGATGCTTACTGAAGATGAAGAGTTTATGTATAAGGCCATCAAGCCTTGTGTTTTTGAACCTAATAGTTTTTGTGTGCTTGCAGGATGCATAGGAGAGGATAGGCATTCTTGTGAAGTTGTTGAAAGCATGGAGGAGTATCTTTATGAAGATGAACACTCCGAAGTGAAGCTAAATAGAGATCTTAAGCTGAGGTATGAGGAGCAATGTGTTTTAGGGGATAAAAGGTACTCTAGAGTAGCAGAGTATAATGAAGAAGGTCTCTAAAATGAGGAAAGTATTGAGTTGTTACAATAGAAAGAACTCATTGAAAAATTAATAATTGGAGCTCTTACAAGACAAGAACCATTCCTTGTGAAGGAAGGAGACGAAGTTGAGCCTTAGGAGCTGAATCACGTAGAAGATTCCGAGCAGCAAGGAAATGTGATGGCCGAAGAGTCAAGTAAGACCACCAGGTCTTATGATTTTAAAATTAATAATTTGTGGATGATTGCAGGCAAATCACAGGAGAATGAACAAACTTTAGAGTTTTTCAAAGAGAAGGAGAAGATTCTGAAATCTGTTCTGATCAAGACTGAGATGGCAAGATCTTAGAATCAGAAGGAGACAGAAGAATCACCTTGGAGTAGGCATCAGACTGATAGAGCTATCATAAACGAGGAAGATGGCAGTCTTATTCCAATGAAGACTGAAGAAATGTTGTCCCAAAGAAATGATCCAATGAATGTCATTAGGGAAGGACAAAGATTGTTTAAATATTATATGGAAGTTCTTAAAGAACAAGAGGGTAAGGATGAAAGGAAGGCAGTAAGAATCAAACAATTTCAAAGAAGAGTTAACCAGGAGCAGGCTAAGGAAGAAGAAGTTCACTACTGTGAAAAAAAACATAGAGATATCATTGAAGAAGATGGTATGGAGAAGAAACTAGCTGACAGTCTCATGAATTCTGTTGAGAATTCGAAATAGCATACTGATGCGCTGACAAAGGAGAAAGAAATAGAGAAACAAATTGAATTGTTGCCAAAGGAAAATAAGGCACTGAAGCCTTATGTTTTTTATTTTAACAAGTGTTTTGTGAGTGCAGGTTTAGTTCCAGATGCTGGAGGAAATTTGACACAGGTGAGAAGACAAATAAAAATGAAAGAAGAAGATTCTATGGAAGTATTTAATCCATGGAACCGAAATATTCAATTGCTAGAGAGAATGTTGGAAAGTCATAATTCAATGTAGAAATTAGATGTTGTAGAGGAAGATATACTTAAAGATATTAAGGAAGTTTGGGTGGAGGCAATGTCTACAATGATAGACAGAGCAAGAGCAATGTTTACAATGGTAGTAAGAGCAAAAGTAGAAGAAAACAAACAACAATTTCAAGAGTTAGTAGACAGCAGCAAAAACCTGAAGCAGAGAGAAAGAGATAACAATGAATTGTGGAATATGGACCAACCCAAAGATATACTAGGGATGAAGATTGAAGAGTTATGGTAGTTAATGATGAAGCGGTGCATATGGAGGAAAATGATAGCAGCAAGAAGGATGATCAATCAGAACTTGAACCTGATTGACAAGGAAAGTAAGATGAAACAAAATACAAAAGAAGTACAACAACAACAAAGGAACAAGACATTTGGGCAATTACAAAACAAAGTATGGGATCCAGGAAGAAAAATATCAGGAGACACATGATCAGGAGATCATGAATATTTTTGACTTTGGGAGTTTGATGCAGGAGCATTCAACCCAAGATAAAATCATTGTAATTAAGTAGACATAGGGGGTCATGTATTTTAGGAACTTAGTTTCCTAAGTCTCAAGTTAATGTAATATTTAGGCTTTTAAGTGACTTAATTAGATAATGTGAGATGTTTGTAAATTCTCTCAAATAAATGAGAACATGAGTGGGTAATAATGACAAACGAATCTAAAGTAAATCGGGACTCTTTGAGGAGTTCCATGATTCTAGGAACTAGGGAGAGCTCTTAGGAATTAAATGGAGATTAGAAGTCGACGTAGTGGATAGAGGACTTAGGAGTCGCTTCAGTAGATTTAGGGGTTGAAGCAAGATTAGTTCAACGAACCTTTCTGGTATAAATGTAAGCCTACGAGCAGAGCTCAAAAGGAGGCCATGATATTGAAGAACGGGCATGTACGAGACACAAAGTCTCGGATATGTAATTGACTGTTTATATTTTTATATATAGATGTTTAATCCTGACTGTGTCAGTGTGTTGAAGTGTATTTCATAAATGAATTACTTGTGAATTCGTAGGCTCTATAACAGGTTGCAGGTAGAATTATGAAGGACGCAAAGGAATAGAATGACTCAGAGGAATAATGAATGGATTCTTGAATCCAATTGAGGAAACATAGGGAAGCTTTGGGGTGAAATAGTGAAGTGAGATTTCACAGAAGAGTTAAGCTCAGAGAAGTTGAGAAACGAAGGCAGAAAGTGAAACCTTGAAGAAAACACGAACCATGGACAAACACTGAAGAAAATAATGTAAATTCTAAGTAAAAGGAATGAGCAGAGAAATGAAGAGTGATCCACAAGAGCCATTTGATCTAGAAGACCAACGATCCAGATGATGTCATGGAGGAGCAAGAAAAATATCGCATCGACAGAGTTATTTTCAAAGTTGAAGTCCCGCAAGCGGAAAACCCAACTTACACTAAGAACCAGCGCAAAACATATTCGGATTTGGAATCCGTATTTGAAATTTTATAAAGGGTGGCTTATACCCTTATTGGGTCTAGAAGATTGATCGGATTGACGCTTTGAAGTGGTAGGGGTCTGACCATCGAGAAGAGGGATTGTGATAATGTGATGGATCCTGGACCGTTGGATCGTGAGTCCGAATTGATGGTCTAGAAGTGATCACTTATCGCATATTGGAGAGGCCAAGGGACTAGTGACAGTGGAATAGAAAAGGGCTGATACATCAATAACAATAAAGTGTTGATAGGCGATTGAAGGGATCAGAGGTCGGGCAATTGGAGCAGACCCGATAGAGTTATGGTGGCGAATGTATAATATTTGAAATCCACTATATGTGTTCGGAGTGGGTTTCCTATGTATTTCAGAAAAGTTATGTGTTCACATATCGGATGCAATAGAGCCAATGTTAAAGAAGCCATGGAAGAAGCCGATTGTGATTGCGATAAAGGTAAAACCTCGATAACTGTGCAAAGGCCGTACCGAGCCGTAAAAAGGTATGTTTTGGGAGTATTTCCTTTGTAAATGGTTTATAAAGGGAAAGAGCATTTATACGTTAAATTATATATAACCAATGGTTAAGGAGGGGAGGTTATCTATCTATCTATATATAGATATATATATATATATATATATATATATAATATATATATATGTGCGGATAAAGGTTAATGAGGGTTTGTAAGAGTTAATGAGTCCCGATAGAAGAGTTAAAGCGGAGTGATTAATTTCTGATTAAAGGAAAAGATGGGTTAATGTTTAGACTTAGTTAAGTCTATGAATCATTCCGCAAGAGACCAAAAAGGGCCTAAACCATTTGTGGTTGATGATTTGACTCCTTGGTGAGTTAAATTCCTAGGAATAATGTGTTATGCATGGTGAATGCATACTGTTGGTGTAAGCGGGGGAAGCCCTGCATCATTTGGTATCAGAGCAGATTAAAGGAGCTCTGTGTGAAACTTTTCTTGAAAGAATTGAGAACATAATTATGTGTTAAGGTGTTTATCTAGGCAAGAGGAAGGATCAGATTCTAATATGACACATAGTAAGCACATAGAGGTGATGTGTAGCAGAACTTGCAGATGTAAGAGACAGAGGAAATCCATTCAAGGTACAGGTGGAATGGTGAAACAAGATCATGTTAAGATCTTGAAGGTGAGATGACATGTTTGTTTTAATTGGATTGAATATTGTGGTTGTAGATGAAGCATCTCAGAAAAAGGACAACAAGAGAAGATGTGAGAGGAGAACCAAATGTGTTCTTGAAGATAGAGTAAGGAAAACACTCTAAATAAAAAGTGGCAATGAACCTGAAGAATCCAACAAGAGGTTGGACAGAGAGAGAGGACAGTTGAAGTGTTCTCAAGAGATTACAGAAGCCTAGAAGGAGAAAAGGTGTTGCTCAAGAGGAGGTTCCTGATAGAGGACCCATGCTTACCAAAAGACTGAGTGACGAGAACTTAGTGAGGTAAGATTGCAGCGAGGAGGACTAGTTGTTGCAAAGGCTTATTGTAGATGAGTGAGCTGCTCATGAAGAAAGAGGAGAAGAAGATGGCTATTGATATTCATAGTAGAGGTTCTGAGAGAAGCCACAGATGAAGAAAGATGAAGAAAGAGGATTCCAAGGAAAATGGCAAGAGGATGAGTCAAGAGGAAATTAACAAAGAGATTACAGAGTTAAAAGAACGACTCGATGCATTAAGAAGAATACTTGAGGAAAGGTAGAGACAAGGTTGGGTATTAAGGAAGAGGCAGGCTGAGGGAAAAACTCAAGGAAGTTGAGCTGGAAATGGAAGAGTACATTTGTGAATTGGAATAGGGAGAAATTCTGGGAGAAATTGAAGACTACACTGAAGATAAAGAATGGAGATCAAGTGAAGATCTCATGGACTATTAGGATAGTTCAAAACATCATGAGGAGATGCTGATTGAAGATGAAGAGTTGATGTATAAGGCCATCAAGCCTTGTGTTTTTGAACCTAATAGTTTTTGTGTGCTTGCAGGATGCATAGGAGAGGATAGACAGTCTTGTGAAGTTGTTGAAAGCATGGAGGAGTATCTTACAGAATATGAATACTTTGAAGTGAATCTGAATAGAACTCTTAAATTGAAGTATGAGGAGCAATGTGTTTTACGGGATAAAAGGTACTCTAGAGTAGCAGAGTATGATGAAGAAGATCTTTCAAACGAGGAAAGTATTGAGTTGTTACAGCAGAAAGAACTCATTGAAAAATTAATAATTGGAGCTCTTGCAAGACAAGAACCATTCCTTGTGAAGGAAGGAGATGTAGTTGAGCCTTAGGAGCTGAAACACGTAGAATATTCTGAGTAGCAAGGAAATGTGATGACTGAAGAGTTGAGTAAGACTGCCAGGTCTTATGATTTTAAAATTAATAATTTTTGTGGATGATTGCAGGTACACCATAGGAGAATGAATAAACTTTAGAGTTTGTTAGAGAGAAGGTGAAGAATCTGAAATCTGTTCAGATCAAGACCAAGATGGCAAGATCTCAGAATCAGAAGGAGACAAAAGAATCATATGGGAGTAGGTAGTAGAATGATAGAGTTGTCATAGAGGAGGAAGATGACTGTCTTATTCCAATGAAGACTAAAGAAATGTTGTCCCAAAGAAATGATCCAATGAATGTCATTGGGGAAGGACAAATATTGTTTAAAGATGATATGGAGGTTCTTAAAGAACAAGAGGGTAATGATGAAAGGGAGGCAATAAGAATCAAACAATTTCAAAGAAGAGTTAACCAACAACATGCTAAGGAAGACGAAGTTCACTACTATGAACAAAAACAGAGAGATGTCATTGAAGAAGATGGTATGGAGAAGAAACTAGCTGATAGTCTTATGAATTCTATTGAGAATTCAAAACAACATACTTATGTGCTGACAAAGGAGAAAGAAATAGAGCAACAAACTGAATTATTACCAAAGGAAAATAAGGCACTGAAGCCTTACGTTTTTTATTTTAACAAGTGTTTTGTGAGTGCAGGTTTAGTTACAGATGCTGGAGGAAATTTGGTACAGGTGAGCAAACAAATAAAAATGAAAGAAGAAGATTCAGTGGAAGTATTTAATCCATGGAATCGAAATATTCAATTGCTGGAGAGAATGCTGGAAAGTAAGAATTCAATACAGAAATTAAATGTTGTAGAGGGAGATATCCTTAAATATATTTAGGAGGTTTGGGTGGAGGCAATGTCTACAATGACATCCAGAGCAAGAGAAATGTCTACAATGGTAGCAAGAGCAAAATTAGAAGAAAACAAACAACAATTTGAAGAGTTAGTAGATAGCAGAAACAACTCGAAGGAGAGAGAAAGAGGTAACAATGAATCGCAGAATATGGACCAACCCAACTATATACTAGGGATGAAGATTGAAGAGTTATGGCAGTTAATGATGAAGCTGCCCATACGGAGGAAAATGATAGCAGCAAGAAGGATGATCAATCAGAACTTGTACCTGATTTCCAAGGAAAGGAAGATGAAACAAAAGACAACAGAAGCACAACAACAGCAAAGGAACAAGACATTTGAGCAATTACAAAACAAAGTATGGGATCCAAGAAGACAAATATTAGGAGACACATGATCAGGAGATCGTGAATATTTTCTACTTTGGCAGTCTGATGCAGGAGCATTCAACCCAAGAGAAAATCTTTGTAATTAAGTAGACATAGGGGGTCATGTATTTTAGGAACTTAGTTTCCTAAGTCTCAAGTTAATGTAATATTTAGGCTTTTAAGTGACTTAACTAGATAATGTGAGATGTTTGTAAATGCTTTCAAATAAATGAGAACATGAGTGGGAAATAATGACAAAGGAGTCTAAAGTCAATTAGGAATCTTTAAGCAGTTTCATGATCCGAGGAACTAAGGAGAGCTCTTAGGAATTGAATGGAGATTATAAGTGGACGTAGAGGATTTAGGAGTTAGTTCAGTAGATTTAGGAGTTGAACTAGGATTAGTTCAATGAACCTTTCTTGTATAAATGTAAGCCTATGGGCAGAGCTCCAAAGGAGGCCACAATATTGAAGAACGAGCCTGTGCAAGACACAGAGTCTCTGATATGTAATTCACTATTTATATTTATATATATAGATGTTTATTCTTGACTGTGCCAGTGTGTTGAAGAGTATTTCATGAATGAATTACTTGTGAATTCGTAGGCTCTGTAACAGGTTGCAGGCATAATCCGAAAGGACGCAGAGGAACATAATGACTCAGAGGAATCATGAATGGATCCTTGAATCCAATTGAGGAAACAGAGGGAAGATCTGGGGTGAAATGGCGAAGTGAGATTTCGTAGAAGAGTTAAGCTTAGAGAAGTTGAGCAACAGAGGTGGAAAGTGAAACCTTGAAGAAAACTCGAACCATGGAGAAACACTAAAGAAAACAACGTAAATTCTAAGTAAAAGGAACGAGCGAAGAAATGAAGAGTGATGCACAGGAGTTGTTTGATCTAGAAGACCAACGGTCCATATGATTTCACTAAGGAGTAAAAGAAAAATATCGCATCGACAAAGTTATTTGCAAAGTTTAAGTCCCGCAAGCAGAAAACCCAACTTACACTAAGAACCGACACAAACACAGTCGGATTTGGAATTCGGATTTGAAATTTTATAAAGAGTGGCTTATACCCTTATTGGGTCCAGAAGATTGATCAGATCACCGCTTTGAAGTGGTAGGGGTCCAACCATCGAGAAGAGCAATTGTGATAATGCGATGGATCCTAAACTGTCAAATTGTGAGTCTAGATCGACAGTCTAGAAGTGATCGCTTATCGCATATCAGAGAGACCGGGGGACTAGCAACAGTGGAATATCAAAGGGCAATATGCCGATAGCGACAAAGCACTGTTTGGCAATCAGAGGGATTAGAGATCGAGAAATTGGAGCAGCACTGTAGAATGGTTGGACGGTGCAGGCCCTATAGAGTTATGGTGGCGAATGTAGAATATTTGAAATCCGCTATATGTGTTCGGAGCGGGTTTCCAGTGTATTCCAGAAAAGTTATGTGTTCGCATATCGGATGTGATAGAGCCAATGTTAAAGAATCCGTGGGGGAAGTTGATTGCTATTGTGATAAAGGTAAAACCTCGATAACTGTGCAGAGGTCGTACCAAGCTGGAAAAAGGTATGTTTTGGGAGTATTTCCTTTGTAAATGGTTTATAAAGGAAAATATGTTTATACGTTAAATTATATGTAACCAATGGTTAAGAAGGGGAGGTTATATATATGCAGATAAAGGTTCACGAGGGTTTGTAAGAGTTAATGAGTCTCGATAGAAGGGTTAAAGCGGGGTGATTAATTTCCGGTTATAAAGGAAAAGATGGGTTAATGTTTAGACTTAGTTAAGTCTATGAATCATTCTGCAAGAGACCATAAAGGGCCTGAACCATTTGTGGTTGATGATTTGACTCCTTGGTATGTTAAATTCCTGAGACTAATGTGTTATGCATGGTGAATGCATACTGTGGTTGTAAGAGGGGGAAGCCCTACATCAGATTGTGTTAAAACCGAGCCACTATGAGGAAAAGGGATTCCATTCTTTTCAAGTGTATCTTGTTCCATAGATAAGTAGAGTAGTTAGGAAGGATATGGAGAGATCACATAGAGAGGAATTGTGCACTATAATAGCCCATGGGCCACATGCATTCTTTGTGCTCACTACCATTTTCTAATTTAGAGAAAGAGAGTAAAGCAACCTCACCTTCCAACTAGGTTTTCTCTTTAAAGTGTTTCCTAGCATATATATTGCGTCAATCATGTTTTGTGAGATTTTTTTATTTCACTATTCTCTGGTTTTTGCATAATTATAATTTTCATAATTATTTAATAAACAATAATTTATAGATCCAAAAATATAAAGATAAATAAACATTCATAGTGTAGATTTCAAATTTTTAGTTATAATTTATCAGATCTGTTGTAACAGACTATCCAATGGAATATCCATGGGAGTTCACATATAAGGGATTTTTAACTTTTGTGCTTTAGAAAAGTCCATCCCAACTTGTACTACTTTTCTTAGGGTTCGTATCTCCATCTCTATTGAAGAAATAACTCTCTTCCCATATACTAATTCATATGGAGCACAACTGATATTTTCATCCATGTTTCCTTGTAGGTCCATATGGCTTCAGGAAGTAGGTTTGCCTAGTCCTTTAGATGCAATCTAAAATTCATTTTTGTTTTGGCCTCAAAGATATTGTTTTCCCCTTCTACCTATTCATTAGCTTGTAGATGGTTTGATGTTGTAACCTTGTGTTTGATCTTGTATGTGTTCATAATGTCCTTGATGATTTTTAAAGTAAATTATGTTTCTTTGTTGGTGATGATATCCCTTTATATATTGAATTTGGTGAAGAAATATTAATGCAAAAAATATGCTACTGCTTACTCAATTATAGTTGGGAGTGCCTTATAACACTAGGATGTAAGAGTTGCAATGAGAAAGAGGATTGGTTGGTCCAAGAAAATCAAGAGCCCATTTGTCAAATGGTTTTAGTACTAGTTGTGGTTGCAATGACATCTCATCTAATTATACTAGTTTTCCCATGCCTGAACAACTATCACATCTCTTTTCTTACTTCTTGGCATCTCAAAGGATGGTAGGATAGTACTAGCCTTGATGGATTTGTTTATAATGATTCTTCCTATCTGCTAAGTTCCCCCCATGAGGGCCATCATGGAAATATTGTATAATGTCATAGATTTCATCCTCTCCTATGCACCACTAGATGATAAGATCTAGCCCCATGTAGAAGAAACATCCATGGATCCAAGAGAAATACAACTTTGCCTAATGATCTTCTACTTCTCCTTTGGAGATAGGTGATGCAGAAGTTTACCAAAAACCAATTAGTTAGCAATATCTACAAAATAAGGTGAGTTAGTAGATATTGTAAAGAGATGATCATTACGAAAATGATCTTCTACATGTGGTTCATTCTTGTTCGTTGTTAGTCTAGAAAGAAAGTATACCACTACATTATCTTTCCCTGGTTTGTTTAAGGTGGTTATTTCAAATTCTCGTATTCTACCATTTGTGATAATATTTGTGGCAACATGGTTAGTGTGTAAAATCATGGGATAACCTATTATGTAATGCCAAAATTTATTAATAACATGTATAACAACAGGAAAATATTTATCTATTACCATATAATCTAGTGTTGTGAAAGAGATATTTTTGTTGATAAAGTATATTGTGTATGGAATATTTCCTTCTTCCTTCCCTAACACAACTCCAATGGTGATCTCTGGTGCATTCATAGATATGTGAAATAGGAGGGACTAATTAGGCCCTCTTTGAATAAGAGTCTTGGATACTCTAGATTTGAGTTTTTCTAAGGCATGTTGGTAGCTATTTCTCCACATAAATTCAACATGTTTATTAAGAAAATCAGTTAAAGTACAAGTTGTTTGCGAAAAATTCTCAATAAAGCAATGATAATAGTTGACATGTACCATAACACTTTGTAACTCTTTTCTTGTCTGTGGAATAGGAAAGTATAGTATTATATTTATTTTTTCTAGGTCCACTTGAATGCATTTAGATGAGATATTATGCCCTAGTAATATACCTTAAATTAACATTATGTAAAAAATTTCAATATTTGAGGGCTACATGGTTGTGAGTCTTATTAGAACTCCTTTTAGATTGGCTAGGTAAAGTCAAATATATTACCATATGTTGTAAAATCATCCATGTAAATTTATACGCAATCATGAATTAGATTAGAGAATATTATAATCACAACTCATTGGAAAGTTGTTGGAGTATTAAAAAGGACAAATGGTAAAACATGGTAAGAAAATGTTCCCCAAGAATAGGTGAATGTGGTCTTAACTTGAAATTTTGGAGTGATCTGGAATTTTTTGTATCCACCAAACATATCCAAAAAAGTAAAATACTTCTTCACTGCCAATGAATCTAAGACCTAGTCAATAAATGGTAATTTGAAGTGATATTTGTGTTTAAGTTTATTAACTTTCCTGTAATCGACACACATTATCCATTTTCCATGCTTTTAAGGTACAATGATAAGAGGGGAGATCCATTAGTTGTCAGAAATGTGATAGATGAAGTTGGATTAGAACAATTTATATGGCTCCTCTTTAAGTATATCCATTAGTGCTAGATTCATCTGTTGTTAGGGTTGATGAATGGGTGTAGATCCTTCGTTGATATAGATATGATGCATACACATGTTACGATGGATTCCCTTCATGTTAGTGTATTCACCGAGAAAAGCATCACTATGCTTTTATAGGAATTGGATTAATCATTCCTTTAGTTGTTTGGTTAATCCTTAATTTATTTGCAAGTTTTTTCCAAGGATGATCTGTATAGTTCCTAACATTGGTCTCATCTCTTCAAATGAGAAAGATTCATGTTCTACTAGTGGTTTATTTGTTGTGACAATAGAATCATAGACTTTAGGTTTCATGATGTGGGTGAGAACATGTGAGTTAGATGAAGAAGAGGAGGAAATTATGGAATCACTAATTTCTTCTTCCTAAATTTTGTCTCTAATGGTTAGATATTGGTCTATAGTGAGGACTTGATGGGAAACTTCCTTTTCATCACTTTCTTCTCCATCAACCAAAAATGATGTTTCACGATCTATACTAGGCATGATGGGAGGATATAGGGTAAGTTGTTTTGTTGAGGTCCTATGGGAAACTGTCATATTATCGAACTTATAATTGATGTAAGCATCTATAGTAGCCAACCACGTCCTTCCCAAGATTAAAGGATAACCTTTGAGAGAAGACTTTGATTGTAGGATCATGAAGCCAATAGGTTACTCCCATGAATCTACAAATAGATCGACATATTCCAAGATTCTCTCTAGCTTGATAATTGGTCTTCCTGCAAGTTATAGTATTGTGGGGGTCCACCTAAGACTGAGAAGTCCTGGGGCGTCCATTTTCTCTCAAAAACATTGATGGTATCACCAAAGTCAATCAATGTGTTGGGGTTGAGGGTATGGTTAATCTACACATTTATTTTTGGGCTCCTAGTGTCTAAGTATTTGGATATGACAAATCCCCCCATCATAAGGTCTGATAGTTTTCGCATAACATGAGAAATTTTAGAATCCTTTCTTCTTCTATTAAGTTTCCTTAAACCCAATTCCATTATTGAATTTGAGTAAATAGGAACATCATTTATTTCTTGGAATAACACTATGTGAACACACACATTTTTAAGCTCACCTAGGAAATAAAATTTAGGTTTGGTAGTTGGTTTCTCTAGTTCTAGTCTTTCTTGGTAAGGAGGAGCCTATGGTTATGGGTGAATTTGGGCTATATTTGAGGTCTCAGGAGATTGAACCAATTCAATTTATTCATTCAAAACTTCCTCCTTGAAGTCTTCAATATGTACACGAAGATGTTCGTTAGTTAAGGTCTTCCCCGATCTTAAGTGGATACCATGGAAATCTAGGGAAAAGCTGGAGTAATTTGGGTAAGTTGGGTAAGTAGCGATCCCAGTAGATTGGGCTAGTTGAGTTTCCTTGCCATTATTGGGGTTATAAATTGGTTGTGCAGGTAGTTATGGTTGAGGATGGGCCAATCTCAATGGTTTCATTTGCAAAGGGAATAAGTTGCATAGGTGTTTGCATTACGACCTGTTGAGGGCCTCTAAAAGTGGGATTCCTCCACCCCTATTTCCAAACCAAATTTGTGGGAGGAGGAACCATTCATGGTTAAGAAATAAATTGCCATATCATAGAAGAATACTACACAAAAGCATGAGTCCAATATTAATTAACATACTGTGATTGGTCTTGAACCATACCTTGAGGTTTTCAATGCCATGGTTGTGTTTGATAGACGAAACATAAATGCTTCAATTCCTTAGCTTCCTAGTAGACAACCTTCAATCCTAATAGTGATGGAAACTTGTTGGTTTCATGGACCTTATTGCATATTATGCATTTCTTAATTTGGTCCAATGGACATTCCTTCAATGGGTGCTTCCTTCAACGCTTTGGAATAAAACTTTCCAAAGCTAAACACTTCCCCTTTTTTTTGTTCATGTGAATTCTATGTAATTGGGAGCTTAATGAATTGAGTATATCACTTTTAAAATATTTAAACATATTCCTAATTTCTTCTCTTGTAATCCCATTTTTAGTAGTGTTGCCAACTCTTGTTAATGCATCTATGCTCCTTTGTTAATTTTTGAAGTACCTTTGGAATATCTTCGACACAGCTCAATGATGACATCATAGGATTGTTGAGATAGATATCCTCCACCCATCAGGTTGATTAGTTCAATGAAATCATCTTGGATCTCTCTTAATAACAAGACATGTAGTGTCTCATGAGCCAATTTTTCTTGCCTTACTCTGTGTACATTATATTTGAATACTTCAACGTAATCCTCAAGACTTTCATCTTCATTTTGTGTCATTTTTTAAGACTTCCTCCATCCTATATTTTTTCTTAAAATAATATTGATATTCTCCAAGAATATTTGTTTCATCCAATTCCAAGTGTGGATGCTTTCCTTGCCAAGGCCTATGAATCAACTAGTTTAACATTCTTGAGTGTAACAAGAAAAAGTTTCAACTTCTTAGCATCCAACACATAGTCATCATGCTTTCATAGTATATCAAATTCACAAAGGAATGTGTTAGGGTCTTCCTTGGATAGACCATGAAATTTTGGTAGAGATGGGTGAGGAATGTTCTTTAGTTAGTTTCCTCATCTAATTCTTGAATAACGAATATGAAGATGGATGCCTCTTACCTAACTTGATGGGCCATCTCCTCTTGAGACTTATTCTTTTCTTCCAAAGGTGATCTAGGAGAGTTGGGAACAATAAGATCTATGGAGTGGAATTTCTCATGTATAAAATCTCCAGGGAACAAAATTCCTCTCTATGTAGAAGAAAAAGCAAGTGCAATTTTAGGTTCCTGTGAAAATATTTTAGGTTTCTTCTTGGTAATGGAACTTTCCATGGGAGTCAAGGGTTCAGCTAATTATGCCCCTTTTATTCTTGAGATTGAATTGCACTATTAGTTTTATGGGATTTTTTGGTGGAACTAACGAATCTTGCCCATTAATCTTTATCTCTTGACATGAAAAATAAAATAAAATAAAACTATCTAAAACAAAGTGTTGATTTTTTTTTTGAAAGAAACCTATCACATAAACCACTAAAAAAAATTGTTCTCTAAATAAAATAACACAACAATAATTATTCCATTTATAGATCCCCAGAAAAAAAATGCTAGAAATGTTGATCTCTTCAATTGCCTTTTAATTACTCATTAGATAATTGAGGAAATGTTCATTTAATTATCAATCCAGTGTTCATATGAACTTGCGAACCATCATGTACTATATATGCTAGTACAATATTGTTAATTTGCTGATGAGATTTTAGTATTATAAATGAATTTCATAGAGAAAGATATTAAGTTTCTTTCATAGGTCATTGAGAAAAATAAACCACACTTACAAAATT
Source organism: Pinus taeda (assembly GCA_000404065.3). Classification (NCBI taxonomy): domain Eukaryota; kingdom Viridiplantae; phylum Streptophyta; class Pinopsida; order Pinales; family Pinaceae; genus Pinus; species Pinus taeda. The sequence continues at coordinate 27,474 of APFE030379682.1, forward strand.
GAAATGACACACTTCTACCTAGTAGGTTTAAGAATCTTTTTGTTGTAACCCCGAACATAGGTATAATTACTAATCTAAGTTGCAAGAAAGGAAATTATCTCTCCTCTACCTAGTGGGCTTATGAAGCTTGTTGTTGTAACCCCCAACATAGGTAGAACATACCACATAGGAAGGAAATAAATCACACAAGCATCAAGAAGGTGACTTGTTCAATGATTATATGATCCTAAATTTTGTATAAAGATGACATGAGATTCAATGCTAGCAATATGCAATATAAAAGGATCAAACTACATACTATATTCTAGAAGATTAAAACCACATTTATGTTGTACAGAATCTGAGTACAAACAAAAATGATAATTGAAAATCCTATAAAATAGAGTAAATATACAAAGTAATTAGAAATAGAGTAAACAATCTTTATTACTACAAATATAATTTTACAAATCTAGTGTGAATTTTAACAATGTAATAAAACAAAACAACTACTAGACTGAAAGAAATGTAAAGAAGTACCTAAACTATATAGTTACAAGTAATATCTAGCTAAGGAGAGCGCCCTAACTACTTAGGAAAAACATTGGTTATAAAAGAGACAAAACATTAAGTAATGCCCACACCATTCAAACATATGAAATGGAGATGAAACATGAGCTTATATTTGGAATTCAAAATGCATATTATAAATAGAGTTTCTCTCTCCATTCTTCTTTAGTCCTATCCATTTAATGGCTCGATTAGAGATAGGTTTTTATACATATTACTTGCTATCTCCATTTATCCAAGAAATTGAAGGAAACCAAGAGAATATTTAGATTCTCAAGCTATTTCCCTGTGTTACAACAATTTCTCAAAAAGATATAAAAGACAAGACAATGTTGAGTTTCATAGCTTTGCAATAGGTGGTATATTGGTCACTTTTCTGATGTGGTTAGCTTCACTCTATTAGACGATCCTTGACCTTTGTCGCTTTCCTTTATTGGGTGCACAAGTTGTTGGGAAATCAAATATCAACAATTAGAGGTTAGACAATTGTTGAAATGTTCTAGCTCCTCAGGAGTTGCAGTATCTATATCCAACAAATAATTATCAATGTATTGGAATAATAGTTTCTTGGCAAGTTGCAACATCATAATTTAGGAAAATTTTAGTGCAATATGAGTGCATTGTAGCATTTAGAAAAGCGTGTTGTAACATTGGTTTTAGGGCGTGTTGCAACAATGGTCCTAGTGATGTGGTGGAAAACTGTGGGAGATTTAGCAGCATAAGAGTGTTGTAGAACCCACGTTTTAGCAATATGAGGGTGTTGCTACAACAAGAAGATGTTGTAACAACTGCACCTACACAAATTTCCTAAAGTATCTTCTCATGATTCTCCACAAGTCAACACAGAGAGGTAAAATATTCCCCAAATACACAAGAATAAACATTAAAATGGTATAATCAAAGGATAACTATACCTTGATAAAAAATGAATTGTTGTGAGCAAAAATGGTGATGAAATGACATGGAAATGGAAAAAGGTGTGCAAAAATGTATTGGACAAGTGCTAAAAAGATGCTAATTTGGGCACCCATCACATATTATTTTGGGTTCAGAATGTACTAATGAAAAATCAATCACCCAAACTCCTACTCTAAACCACACATAATAAGCCCTTCCGTCACATCCTATTTTTTATATTGTTACTTTGGATATTGACATATTGAATTTTAATGTGTTCTATGATGAATAGCCACCCAACAATACCAAGATAATTACTTTTTTGAGAAGTTAGTAATGACATGATTTTTCATGTTGCAATCTTAAAATTTAGTATAATTTGTCTAATCAAGAAAAATAAGGTGTCACAACAAATGTTGAGATAAAAAGGTTAAAAAGATCTATAATAGATTTGTTCAATTTATCTAAGAAGGGGACACATCTTTCTTTACCTCAATATCTAAGCACCTTGGTATTCCCATTATGTATTAGACCAAAGTATTTAATCAAGACTCACATCATGGATTGGATTTTAGTGGATCCATTTACTCATAAGGGTCTATATGCATATAACCCTATTCAATTAGCGAAAATAATGTCACATTCATTCGGGTCAAAAGATAATAGATAAGGATGCTATACATGGACATATTTTGGAATTGAAGCTTAGATTTTTTTTTTATTTAGGGGTTGGGATTCAATGGGATGATTATTTTGAGCATATCTTGAATAGACTGATGGTTTATGAAAAATAGAATAACTCCATTCCTAAAAATAATATCTTTCTTGCTCTGAATTTAGTTCTCAACTTACCAAGTTACAAATTCGAGGAAATGAAAGGTTTTGGGAATGGTACATCGGGCTAAATATGTCTCTGTGACTGGTGAAATGTCTTGGAAATTTTTAAAATGTAGGAAATATTTCTATTTAAATCCATAAAGGTCAAATTGACAATTGTAATTGAAAATATCTCCCTCTCTGCCAATTATACCCATTTCTTTAAGGTTGAAAAGCCAAGAAGCCTCATCAGATTTAGGGTTTGAATTTTTAATCTTCATACTGGAATAAACTAAGATCCACACTGAAACTTACCTAGAAAAATAGTTGAAACAAGGTTGAAGGAGACTTCTAATGGTCATAAACTCAAATTCTTACTTTGTTGTTGGTCCTTCAATCACTTTGGTTCTTAAATAGTTGACAAATGAGACAATTGTTCCCTTGTTCTTTTGAAAACCAATCAATTAGTTCTTGTAAACATCATGAATTTTTATTTGACCAAGGCACATGCAAATATACTGTGTACTCTTTATCACCACCCTAAGTTACATCATGCCTTCACGGATCCCACATAGACTAAAATATGGTGGACATGTACATTGGAACTCTAACTTGTATGCTTTGTCAGCCTACCATGTTGACTATTGGGTCCACTTTATTTTTGTTGTCATAACATGCCATCATAGTAGTTTTCAAGGGTCAGGTGAAAATTTTAATATGTCGGGGATGGGGCCCTGAAATGGCTATCCTTGTGCCACATAACCTCAACAACACGCCTCATAGGTTTCATTTCAAACACCCCCCCTCCCCCCACTTTTCTAACCACCTTATAAATTAAGAATCCCAATATGATTCAGGCCCACTGATCCGCATCCAATAATGATGCACCACACAAATTTTCCTATGCTTTATTTTTTGTGAAAAAGCGCAAAACACACTAAAATTTAAACATTTCCAACTTTATTTTATACAAATAAAAATCTCAAGTATAATAAAACTTAAAAATGATAGTGGTGCACACTAAAAACTCAAAAATGGTTATGCTTTACAACAAGTGGAAAGACCATGAATTAACAACCGAGGAAAGAAAAACTTTATTATAGTCACTTTAACCTTTATATGCCCTAAAACTAGAAACTCCACCAATGTTCCCCACTAGTATTTTCCCTAAGTTATACAAAAAATTGTGTTTATGGTTTGTTTTCTGTTAAGGTATGATGATAACCAAACTATTGATAAGATGATGCTAGGTTTCTTGTCTTAACTCTCCCTAGTTAAAAAGACATTTGTCAGGTTTCATTTAAGTCAATATCTATCTGATGCCATAAATTTCCAATTGTCTTAGTACAACCTAACTAGGTATTTTAGGTGCCAATCTTAATTAGCCTATATTTTTCTTTATTTTCAAGTTGTAAAATTCTCTAGTCTATGCCTACAACTTCAAGATGAAAATGGAGATTGAAATTATGTCATCCATTGGACTTCCTTTGTTAGAAGACAACCACTGAACACGTGTTTTTATGAATTTATCAACATACTTATGTCAAGTGTCTATTGAATGGTATATGAATAATGTACTCCAATAATTTTTCAGAAATAAGGAAAATTCTACTGTTAAGTCTTGATACTAGAATTGTGGATTTGTTCTTTTTCAAGGAGCATACAAATACTAGCATATATGCCTGTGAACTACCTCCATATCATCTTCCTACTTTTATTTCTATGAGAACTTAAGCAACATCATATTACATAGAAAATCTAAGAACCAAGACAATCTTCTCAACCTCCTGTTTTAGTAACTCCTCAACCACAAAAGAAGATACTGAAAAAACCTTATGCAGAAAGTTTTCAAATAGTTTCTGAAAGGGAAGATTAACAAAATTGAAGAAAGAGACATAAAACAAGGGAAGACGAAAAAGTAGATATTTTAGTTCATAATGTAGAGGAAACTAAATTAAGAAAGCCCACCTTTAGTTGAGTTTTTTTATCATCAACATCTACAAATAAAGAAAAACAAGCAAGGATGCCACCTTCAGTTTCAGGAAGGAAATAAAATATATATTCCTAATTATTTTAAATTAAGAACAATAACATGAATATAAAAAAAGATTCATATTTACAAAATTTGGCACAAGGATTAAGTTCATCACAAGCAAGGCTATTTTCATCCTTAGACTGTGAAAAAGGGAAATTAAACATGGTAATAAAAGATCCAAAAACATAGGTTATTAAGACAATAGAGGACTCAAAATATATGAGATTCACAGTGGACCTGAAAAAGACACATTGAGGAAGTCAAATGTAATTGCACATGAAGACAAGTGAAATGGCCTTTAGGGATATCACACACAATGCATTAAATATGTCCAAATTGGAAAATATGGTCTCTAAGGTCACCAATAAACTCAAACAAGAAAACGATTCCACAAGAGCTAAGCAAATAAAAGTAGATGAGTCGGAGCAATGGATTATTAAGTTGGTATGATATCCAAAGGATGCAACTTTAGTACAATATTTGATCAAATCCAAGGACTTGGATATTCAAGCATTGAAAAAGAGATTAAAGATCCCCATTTTGGAGCATGCACAAACACTAGATCTATAGGTTGTGTAATAAGAAAAGGAGTAGTTTCCTACAATAAAGATCAAAATGAACAAAAAGGTGGACAAATATTAAAAACATATTGAAATATTGACAAAACAAAGAAACAATATGTCTATTCAAGGTCTACATCAGCACAAACAACCCTTATAGATCCATGTGAAAAATTAGCTAAGACTATGCCTGAATTAATCTTGAGGGACGTTGAGATAAAGAATCTAAAAAGAATAAATTCAGTTAATAATGAAGAAAGTCACATTTTAAAGGAACAAGTATTAGAAATAAATACAACCATTTAATTTGGGAAAGATTTAAAAATAAAATTTTAGTAAGAGAAAGAGAAAATCAAGAATTGATTAATAGACACAAGTTCCTTAACTAAGGAAAGGAAAGACATATTTTGTGGGGGTGAAATTGTTACTGAAATCACAAGGATGTGGAATTCCTTTATGTTGATGGGTGATGAATTAAAATGAATTTGTAAACAAGCCAACAAAATTGTCAAATTTCTTAATTCCAGAACTTGGGACGAGTTACACGCATTAGGAATTCAAGACATGATTTCTATTACGGTGGAAACTGACAATGTTTAAACCAAGAGGGATCTTATTAAACATGCATAGGACAAATGCATAATGGTGAAAAATAATGTTAAAATATTTATGAATAAATCGAATAATCTAAGAAAACTGAGTTTGCCATCCCGCTAAGAGTAGAATGAAAAAATGATATCATTACATGCTTATAGGGAATTAATACCAAGGTGGAAAAGTTTTCAAATATGTCTGGAGTCTTGAAAGGGAAAACACTAATTGATAAATTAGTTGATGACTTTGATCTCCTTTGGTAGGTAAAAAATGTCTTTTCAACTATTCACACCTTTGAGAAATATATAGAGTTGGATATCACCTATAGAAAGATGACAAATTTTAGTTATCCATTTGGAGAAAATTGGAATCTTCCAGAAGATTGTCAACATAATGCACATGATCAAGACACATGTGGTAGAAAAGTAAGTGGAGTTATTTAGCTATTTTCTTTATTTTGCAATTCAGTTCCTAAAATGTTGCCGTTGCAACTAATGTTTGTTGTAATCATTTTGTTTAAAACTAGGAGACTTGAGGGATTGATTTTTTCTTTTGGAAAATAAATTATATTAAGCTTGTGGACAATACTTTGTTATGATTAGTCCAAATACATTCTATTTTCAGCTAATTGCAATATATTCATTTACATCTGTAAAGCACTTTTATGATAAATCAAAGTCTTTTTCCTCTATATGTTAGTCTAACTTATATGGATTGATTTTTAAAAAGTGAAAAATAGGTATCATTTTTTTCCTATATATTTTTTGCAACAACTTCATAAGCATAAATATTTCTATGAGATCCAGTTTGTGTCTATCATACCTTCTTTCTCATGGAATTGTTTGCAGTGCAATTTATATGATTATAATCAACTATATTGTTTGATTGCTGAAATTTGTTTTCTATTCGCCTTCCTCATAGAAGGATTGGGATTTTAGTTGAGTATTTAAAGTCTTTCATGTTTATTTCTCTTTGTATTCATAAATTTTCATTAAATACAAAATAGATGTTTGTTTTAGTTGGAAAGTAGCCTAGTGACTGATCTATGAGAATATATTGTCCTACTACATGATACAAATATCATCTAGATCAATTATCTTAAAATAGTTTGGTGCCTTGGCATAGTTCCCTAGCCAAGAATATCTGAAGGAAACATAAAAATGGCATCGTTGTTGTGTATTAAAGGTACTAAGTCATTTTCCCTAGGTAAAAAATGACAAATACCTCATTTTGCTAGTGAATAAGAAAAGGTCATCTACGATACTCACCTAAAAAGCTCTACTGGTCAAAATATAGCTCTTAAAATATGACACACAAGGAGTAATCCTAATTCTGAACAAGTACCAACACTATCAAAACTAGAAAAGTTGGTTACTCAAATAAATTCAAAGGAAAAATAGCAAGATACTTCTTCAAGTACTGTTTCGAAAACCACTACTATCCCTTAAATTTCACCTTTTTCTTCAGAAGATACTTCCTATTTTGAACCCTTGGAGTTTTCTCCAAAACTTGTGGCCCTTCTTAAGAAAGGTGTTTCTTTACAAATTACTATTATTATAGAACAAATTGAATATTTAGAAAAGCTAGCTTCTCCTTCGACTTTAACTCAAACATAAAATTTTGATACTAAAGTGCCATTTTCATGTTTTTCTCTACTGTTCCCCTTATCTCCTCTATAGAGAAAAAATAAGTAAAATTATATATTAATCCTTGTGCTCTTGAAGTTCAACAATATTCAGAGTAATAGAAAATGGAAAGAGTACTGAATGTTCCCCAAAGTGTAGATTCTCTTAAGGCTGCCTGATATGCTCCCTTACAGTTGCCCCAAAATTTGCATGAATTCCCACAAGGTTATTTGAAGCTTTTACCTATATTCAATGGAGAAAATGAAATAACTAATGAAGAGCATATGGAAAATTTTCTCAATTGTGTTGATAACATGAACATAGAATCATATGATTTGTACACTAGGATTTTGTTCAATCCTTATAAGAGGAGGTGATAAAATTGTTTATGAAGTTGCCTCCTAACTCAATTGCTTCATAGCCAAAGAGGCCTCAGGCAAGGTTTTCCTTTATCTCCTCTCCTGTTTCTACTTGTGGCAGAAGGGCTAAGCAGATTGATTCACAAAGCAAGAAGAGAGGAGAAGGTAAAAGGTATTGAGGTTGCAATTAATCTTTTTATCACCCATCTGCTTTTTGTCGATGATATACTGATTTTCACCAATGGATCTTATAATGAACTTAAAGAGTTAAAATGCATTTTCGAACTTTTTCTGAAAGCTACTGGAATGCAGATAAACTCTGGGAAATCACAAGTTTGTGTGGCAGATTTTGACAGAAGAGAAAGATCTAGGATGGCTAATCTTTTCCCCTATCAACTTCAGCCACTGGAATCTCCTTTCAAATATCTGGGGTTTTGGCTAAAGCCGGCAGCTTATAAAAAAGAGGACTGGAATTGGCTCATAGAAAAGCTAGAAGCCAGAATATCACATTGGAGTTTCAGATGGCTTTCCGGAGCTGGCAGATTGACCCTCATAAAATCTGTTTTGTTAGCCATTCCAGTATACTGGGCAGCTTTAACCTAGGTCCCCAAAGGGGTGATGGAGAAAATAAGGAAAATGTGTTGTAGATTTCTATGGGCAGGTTCCAAAGAATCCTCTGTCTTACCCTGGGTGGCATGGGATAAGGTGGCGAGACCAAAAGACTGGGGAGGATGGGGAATAAAAAGGCTCCCTGAGTTCAACCTTTCTCTAGAAGCTAAATCAGGCTGGAGATTAGTCACAATGGAGAATCTTTGGACAAAGGTGGTTAAAAGGAAGTACATTGATCCAGCTCCCTTGGAAGATTGGATTCGGAGCCAAGATAAGAAAACGAAGAATATTTCAGTCATCTAGAAGGCCACAGTGGAGGCTTTCTCTGTGATTGAACAAGGCTTGGCATGGAAAGTGGGAGATGGAAGACATATCAGAATCGGCAGAGATCCATGGGTAGGTTGTAATGAAGCTTTTTCCTTGTCACCTGGTTTTCTCAGACATCTTGATAGCAAAGGAATTACAACTCTAAATCAGGTGGAGAAAGTAGGACACTCTACAATATGGGGCCAGGCTTGGAAGAATGATGAAGACTTAGGAATAAATATCAGATGGAAGAATGAATGGGTCTCCTACATCCAAGAGTTGCATCGTTCAAATGTTAGACTAAAGGACGAACCAGATCAACTGATATGGGCGCAAGGCAAAACAGGAGAATATTCCCCAAAAGATGGATATACTTTCTTAATGGCAAAGAAAGGATGGGGAATGCCAGACTGGTGGGCGAAAAACATATGGAAATTAAATTGCCCAGCTAAGGCCAGGATTTTCCTATGGTGCATACTTAAAAGAAAGGTCCCAACTTGGGACATTTTAAAAGCCAGATTCTTAGTTGGGCCTAGGAGGTGCCCCTTATGCAAGTCACAAGAGGAATCAATCAGACATCTCTTTTCAGCCTGTGTAGTATCTCAAAAAATTTGGGAGGAGACAACCTATTTGCTTAAGGTAAAATCTCAGTGGGGATTAGATCCTTTGGAAGAGGCTTGGAGGAAATGGTGGCAAAACTATCCGGAGGGAAACATGAGAAATCTGCCTCTTATTTTCTTTTGGGGTGTATGGTTAGCAAGGAACAAAAGCTTGTTTCAAGACAAGGACACTCCCACAGCCACCATTGCCATCAATTGTGCTGCCATTTACTCTGCCATCCCGATCCCTGATGCTAAAAATATCCAAAAGATGCAAAAGCCTGTTACTATCTTGGAAGGCATTCCTTGGGCCTTCTTTGACGGGGCATCCCAGAATAACAAGGCTGGAGCAGGCCTGTGCATACACTTGAACTCTGATCATACTCTAAAAGCATCTGTAGGGCTAGGACCTGGTACAAACAACTATGCTGAGCTGTCTGCCTTGCGCCTTCTCCTTTGCTGGTTACTTCAAAGAAATATCTCCTCAATTCAAATCTTCGGAGACTCTCTGAATGTCATAAAATGGGTTAATGGAAATGCGTCATGTCAAAACCAGATCCTGAAGACTCTTGTAGAAGAAATTATGTTTTTAAAGTCATCCTTTAACATTTTTTCTATTGGCCACATCTACAGGGAAAAGAACGAAGAAGCAGACCAGCGTTCTCAGGCTGGTTTACAGCAAGATTTGGGCGTATGGTCAATTGTAGAAACCAGGCAAGGGCAGTCTACCTCTACACATCAGGCCCCTTATGCTCCTCCACTGTGACCGTTGCACTTCTTTTCTTTTTCTGTCAGCAGTGCCGCGGGCTGAAAGGAATTTTTTGTATATAGTTTTCTCTACTTTTACTGTTATCCTTTTCACGAGCTCTTATAACAGTTAAACAAAACTTTAAGTACAACTTTCCGTTTTTTATTACTGTCTCTTTTTTTCCTGTAAGGGGTTATCTCTTTTCTCTGAAGGAGACCCCGGAGTCCACATAATATGGTTTGTATTTAAGCTTCCTGTAGGGAGGAAGGCTTTTTATCAGCAGTTTCAGGAAAACATATTTTCCACGATCAGTCAAATAAGGACTGAGAATTATGTTATGGTTTTTTACTTTCAAGAAGTTCAAAACAGAACACATGGGAGCTATCAGGCCTGAAAAAGATATCACCAGAATGTAAACTTTTTATATGATTAATAAAAAGTTTTGCTTTTTTTCCTTGGAAAAAAAAAAAACTCAATTGCTTCATGGCGAACCTTAGAAGAAAATTTTATGAAAAATTTGGTGAAAAGAGAGATCATTTATACTATCTCACAAAGTTTGGAACCATAAAGAAAAGAATGGGGAGTATGTCCTTGATTTTAACAAAATATTTAATAAAGTCTATAACAATATTCCTACAAACATCAAGCCATCTCAAGCTATTGCAAAAATTATCTTTGCTATTGCTTTTGATTCCAAGTTTGTATTGATTCTAAGAGAGGAGATCTACAACTTTGTCAAAATGTAGGATGATATATAGAAATAGAATCTAACATGGTTTCTTCAGGAAAAATTAGAGTGAGGGGAAATCTTGGAGAAAGGAAAGAGTAAAAATAAGAATTAGGTACTTTGGGAGTGAAGAAAGATCCACACAGACAAAATGTCAAGAATGATGAAAAATATTTCAAATAAAGTAGCTATAATCGAGATGGATGGAAATAATACTCCAAGCTAGTTTCAAGAACTACCAAATAAAAATCCAAATAATCTCCAAAGAACATGCAACCCATAGGTCTTGCAATGAGAATGGAGAAATGTAGAACAACCCATATATCCTCCATTAATAATTGATGATCAAGATGAATAAGATTTAGTACATTTGGAGTAAGAGAAAAATTGGATTGAAGATAACTCCACATCGGTTCCTGTCATCCAAGAAGATTATAATCAATCATATTTTGTTAGTTATAACGAAGATACATTAAAAGGTATAAATCATTATTTATCATCTCAATACAAAAAAAAATTAGTCTTTATTCAATCTAAAATGCATAGAAAATATGATTGAAGGCCCAAACCAAATGTAACTAAATAAGATGATCAAAATAAGAGTGAAGGAAATGGGTAGAATATTCCTTACCGACAAAGCCAAGATATTGAATAACATGATAGAGTAGAAAAAGCATCTTTTGTTTTGGAAAAATAATTGGAAACAATAAAGATTCTTATTCCCCTTAGTGAATTAGCTAACAATCTAGTTGATCAACAACAAATGTCTAAGGTGATTCAATATCCAACACAACTATGTAATAAGACACCCTTAATTTGTAGGATGAAAATCCTACTGTCATGTTTGGGTCATATATGGAGGAAAGTGATGGCAATATAACACCATTTTATGTGACATTAAATATCAATGATTTTATGCTCCATAATTTCATGCTAGATTCAGGAACTTCACATAATTTAATTCCTAAAACTTTAATGGAGAAGTTGGGCTTACAAACTACCAAGCCATATCATGATTTATATTCTTTTCATTCTAGAAACATTAAATTCACTGGCATGATTAAATATATGGTAATATCAATAGCTAAAATTCCTACAAAGTGTATGTTAATGGATGTGGCAGTTGCAGACATACCAACTAAATTTGGAATATTATTGTCAAGGTCATGGGGTGTGAAGTTAGGAGGTACTTTTTAGATGTATATGAAATATGCTACAGTTCCTGTATTTGGAGGTGAAACTAGAAGATTATACAAAGAAGCTAAGTTCCCTTGCACAGTCAACGATGCAAAACATCCTTACAATTTTCGTATTTATAGTGTAGAATCACTATTGCATTTGGACAAAAATTCCAATGGCAGAATCTAATGGAACAGTTAAAATCAGAAAAAGTGTCGGAAGTTTAATGTAGTTTTTTAGTTTTTTAGTTTGTTTGTTTTTTTTTTTTTCTCTAAATCTCGACACCCATGAATATCCGATGGGTTTTCTTTAATTGTCAAATATCCAACTGAAGATATTTTTCCCATTGATTATCCAACGTTTTTTTTGTTTTTTTGTTTTTTGTTTTTGTTTTTTTGTTTTTTGTTTTGTTTTTTGTTTTTTGTTTTGTTTTTTGTTTTTTGTTTTGTTTTTGTTTTTTTGTTTTTGTTTTTGTTTTTTGTTTTTTGTTTTTCTCCCTACTGTCGTGGAATATCTAGGAGTTCTTTTACTATCAAATATTTGACACTTTATCCAATATGAAAATTTATTATCCAATATCTGACAAATGACAATTAACTGTTGCATAATGTTCAATTCCACCATTAATGACTTCTTTCGTTGACAACGTCTAATATGAGACCACTTTACATAGATTTTAACTAATTATAACACACACACACACAATAATTAATATTAGTATGAATAATATATTAATATGAATATACTATAATAGATTATAATATAATAATATATATTAATAACTTTATATATATATAATTTATGTCATAATCATATAATATTATATTCATATTACTATATTGATATTCATATTAATTATATATTAATAATAATATATATGTGTAGAGGCCTAAACATCATATAAATTTGACATAGTTGCTATATATATTAGTTGTGATTGTTTTGAAAGGTTGTACGCTTATTTTGAGGTTAATTTTTTAACAAAATCATCACCAAAAGTTTGGTGAAAAAAAGTATCACATAGCATTCCTCAAGGAGGCCAGGGATACATGGGATCGACATCGGGGGCTTCTAAGGATCATAGATATTATTACCCTTGTAGAAATTGCAAGGTCTTGAGGCCAAGGAGAATTCTAATAAAATCAACTAAAAATCATTGTAGAGACTATGGACATGTTGAAGGTAGACATGAATATTGTAGAAATTATGATGTATATTTGCAACTGCTCATGAAATTTTAGTCAAAATCACAAGGCACAAACCTACTCTACTGCTATGCGACATTAATTCACAATTTAGAACAAAAGTTTCAGACATGAAATAAGAAATCACACACATGCAAGTAGTATTTTTTCTACGGAAGAATTCTGCTAAAAACTCCAATCCCTGGTTGCATTAATATGATGAATAGAGATGTATCACAACTGTTTTTCTCAACTGAGAACAACTTGCAAATGCATAACCTATCTCTTTGCTCATTGAGAAGCTCTGAACTAGACTTAGCCAATTTCTGCCTCTGATTGAGCTCCTATTTCCTTGCGATATTCCTTGAGAAATTTGAGCCCTATTATTTAGGAATTTCTCTAAAATGGATTGCGCAATTCCTTAGGTTGATCACCTAACTTCATGCAACACCTGTACACTCAAGACTAGTCTACAACTGATGTTACATTGCCTCAAAATCTTCACCAAGCATGGAGAAATCAAATTATTTGAATGAAGTACCACTACACAATTGGCCCTCCACTAGTTCCATCCAACAGTTAGAACTAGTTTAACCGACAACAACTTGAAATAACTTACCTTGATTGCTACAAATTAGCAGTCACACATGCTTAACTGAACTATAACTCCTCCAACAGTTAGAACTAGTTTAACCGACACCAACTTGAAATAACTTACCTTGATTGCTACAAATTAGCAGTCACACATGCTTAACTGAACTATAACTCCTCCAACTCAAATTTACTAAGTAAATTGGGTGACACAAGCCATGTCATATAAGTTAACTACATCCAAGTTGTCTGCTAATGCGGAAATTTAGATTTTCTCAATTTAATCAAGGAAAAATCAAATTGAGAATTTCTTGTTGCATTTTTCAACAAATATCATCCATTAGTAAGTTATTCATTATATGTATTTTTATTGTAGATTATTTTTGTAAATGTTTATATGTATATTGTATCTTAGATTGTATGTCTTTGTATTATAAATTGTATTGTCTTTCTATTGTAAATGTATTTTATAATATTGTTTTTGGAGGTGGTTGACCTATGTTCTCATCTTGATGTGGACTAGAAATATTATTTGATTATTTTCATTAGTGTCAATTAAGGGGTTAGGGGTTTAAGGGCTTAAGGGAATGGGGTTAAGGTGTTAGGGGGTTAATGTATGTTTAGGGGGTTAATTAGGACCTAGAGGATTTAAATATTAATAATGGGCCATATGAGCTTCCACATTCATGTGGTTGGCCTTGTTCAGTAGAGAATATATTATTATTGAAATGAAGAGACACTCATTTATGTTTATACCATTCTTTCCAAATTTAACTTTGGTTCATTAAGCAGACATATCAGACGAGTTGGGCGATGGGTGAATCACGAGACACAATGGTCAGGAAGACGTGTGAAGTAAGGGTGGCCCATGACTTTCCATGACCAGTGTTACCACCAGGGGTCTTTGTAATGAACAAAGCTCATATACGCAACAGAGTAATCTTCATGTTACTTAAAAGACAAAGACATCCATTGTAGGACATTAATTGTATAAAAGAATTGATGAGATGATTACAATGAGGGTGAGAGCCTACTTATATACCCTAGGCAGGTGCCCTTTCATAAATGGTGATGTCTCTAAGACATGCCTCTTCATTAATAACTAACTAACTATTAGTTAATTAAGTATTATTTATTATTATTACATTTTATATTTATATGAATTATATTCATGACATTTCCCCTCTTAAAGAATATTTGTCCTCAAATCTTACTAATGAAAGGTTTGTTACATTGGTATTAGAGTGTATACGAATAATGTTTGTTACAGTCTCATAATGATTTTTAGAAAATTGACTAAATTAATGTTTATGTGTTAAAAAATAATTTATAATTGATTGATTATTCAACATGGTACTAACAAATAATAATATTTTGTTTTCATTAATGAGATAATGATTTTTGTTGACTGATTTGCACAGCATGGCGAACACTCGCACCTGGGGACACCTGGGTGCCTAAGGGGTGTCACGTGCTGGACACGCCAGGCACCCACCCGACAGGGGTGCCTATGTGATGAGTTAGTGGGTCATTCTGACTTGGAAATGAGTACCTACGAAAAAGAAGTAAATTTGCCACATGACTTCCCATGAACAGAGTTCCCACTGGGAGGTATCATAATGATTTTTATAATATTGACTAAATTAATGTTTAGGTGTTAAAAGTTGGTTTATAATTGATTGATTATGTATCATGGTACTAACAAATGATAATACTTTTTTTTCATTGATGAGCTAATTATTTGTGTTAACTTATTTTCACAATAGGGTGAACTCTTTCACTCTGGGCATACTCACACGAAGGCGGGGTACTCGAATACCCATTGGGGCGTTATGTGGTGGACACCCTAGGGCACTTTCCCGACAGGGTTGCCCATGCGATGAGTTGGTGGGTTGCCTCGAATAGACAAGGGGTGCCTGCACAAAAGAAGTAAGGTTGACCCATGAAATCCCATGAATAGAGTTCCCACCAAGGGGTCTCATAATGATTTTTAGAGAATTGACTAAATTAATGTTTAGGTGTTAAAATCTGGTTTATAAT
The DNA here is from genome assembly GCA_000404065.3 of Pinus taeda. Lineage (NCBI taxonomy): Eukaryota > Viridiplantae > Streptophyta > Pinopsida > Pinales > Pinaceae > Pinus > Pinus taeda. The sequence continues at coordinate 42,892 of APFE030379682.1, forward strand.
TCATTGATTATGCAACATGGTACTAAAAAATGATAATATTTTTTTTTTGTTTATGATATAATGATCTGTGTTGACTTATTTGCAAGATAGGGAAAATTCCCGCACCCTCGGAGTGCCTGCACGAAGGTGGGGTATGCGGGCACCCATGGGGCATTGCATGCTTGGTATGCTAGGGCGCCCATGCAACGAGTTGGTGGGTTGGACCTACTTGGAAAGGGGCACCCATGGAAAATAAGTAAGGTCAACCTATGACTACCCATGAACAAAGCTCCCATTAGAGGGTCAAATAATGATTTTTAGAAAATTGAATAAATTAATGTTTAAGTGTTAAAAACCTGTTTATAATCGATTGTATGTAGAATGGTACTAACAAATGATAATATTTTGTTGTAATTGATGAGATAATGATAATTTTTTATTGATTTTCAAAACAGGGTGAACACCCACACCCTGGGAGCACCCACACGAAGGAGGGATGCCCGGGCACCCATGGGGGCGTCCCATGTTGGGCACCGTAGGGTGCATGTGCGATGAGTTTGCAGGTCGACTTGACTTGGGAAGGGGAGTCCACACACAAGAAGTAAGGTTGTCCCATGAACAGAGTTCCCACTAGGGGGTCTCATAGTGTTTTTTTTATAAAATTGGCTAAATTAATGTTTAGGTGTTAAAAGTCGGTTTATAATTGATTGATTATGCAACATGGTACTAAAAAATTATAATATTTTGTTGTTATTGATGAGATAATGATTTTTGTTGATTGATTTTTATGGTAGGGTGAATGCTCACATGCTAGGCACGCCTACACGAAGGTGAGGCACCCAGGCGCCCATAGGGCGTTGCGTGTCGGGCATGCTAGGGCACCTATGAGATGAGTTGGTGGGTAAACTTGACTTGGCAAGGGGCGCCCGCACAAAAGAAGGTCAGCCCATGATTTCCAATGAAAAAAGTTACCACAAAGGGGTCATATAATTATTTTTAGAAAATTGACAAAATTAATATTTAGGTGTTAAAAACTGGTTTATAATTGATTGATTATGCAACATGGTACTAAAAAATGATAATATTTTTTTTTCATTGATGAACTAATGATTTGTGTTGACTGATATATTTGTTTCTCTACTACCAGGAGGCATCACCATTATTCTCATCGTCATCATCATCATCTGAAAGTGTTATCAGTTGATTGTATAAGTTATTGTTTTGCACTATCTATTCTTTGCAAGTTTCAGCGAATCGATTTCTAGAGGGCTGCAAAAGTCTCTTTAGCTAGTTGTGGTGTGACTTGATAATGGGGCCAACATTGCTTTTTTTCTTCAGTTTGTGCTCATACGCATTGGAATTTGACATGGTTATGGTAGATTCATGCATTGACAATATGGGAGGGTTTTGAGACTCAAATACGACTCACAAAAAGAATTCAACAATCAAACAACAATCAAATTCTTGAATTGTATATAATTACTCAAGCAATTATTTATAAAACCATTGAAAAATGTACAAAAGTACTTTTGGAAAAGTGTATAAGTTATAATTAATGAATTTTGGAAAGTCGTTAAGGTAGACACATTTTCTTCAATAATTTTGGAATTCTTTGAACACAAGTATAATAAGATGGTACTTAGAATAAACATATTAAAATAATCTAGTTGTTAATAGGATTTACCTAGGTGCTTAGGAGGCATGATTGTTATCATCCCCACTTCTGTTCAATTCTAGCAAGTGACATGTTGAGACATGAAAATCACCAAGGGGTGCCCGTGCGATGAGTTAGTGGGTTGGTTTGACTTGGCAAGGGGCACACGCACAAAAGAATTAAGGTTGGCTAATGACTTCCCATTCCCACTCAAAGTGGAAAAAAACTGAAGCATGAACCGAATTGCAACTGTGGGAGTGTCGTGTGCACAACACATAGGTGAGCGCCCTGGGATTGCCTGCACAAAGGCAGATCACCCCGACACCCACATGAAAATGAGGCATGCACAATGGGCGACATGATGGGAAAACCAAACGAGTGCAGTGAACCGAGGGTGTCGTGTGCATGACAAGGGCACATGCCCAAAGGTGACTTGCATGACACAACGACGAGCATACAATTTCGGCACCGATTGACACAACAGTCAGGCAAATGTGCAAAATAAGCAATGAAAATATGTGTGTGTGGTTGGGTGAATGATGAAATCTGAGCGAAGCAACCATCAGGAAAATTCACAAGATGAGGAGCATGGAAAGGCGAATGTCCACACCACTCTCGGTGTGCCCGCATGAAGGTGAGACACCAGGGCGCCCATGGGGGCATCATTTGCTAGGCACGCTAGGGAATCCACCTAGAAAGGGGCACCCGTGTGATCAGTTGGTGGGTTGAACTTACTTGGAAAGGGGCATTTGCAGAAAAGAAGTAAAGTCAACCCACGACTGCCCATGAACAAAGTTTCCACAAGGGGGTCTCATAATGATTTTTAGAAAATTGACTTTAGGTGTTAAAATTTGGTTTATAGAAAGAAAGAATTAGACAATCAAAAGACAAAATTATAACATATATAAATGTCAAGGAAATGGAATTATTTATTACTATTTACCAATTGCAGGATTATAATGTACTTCATAGCCCAGAGGTTGAGAAAACTATTTACCCTTCCATTTGAGAAAACTTCTTACCCTTCATCATCACCTTTGTCATCATCATCATCATCATCATAAACATCATCTTTGTCATATTTATCTTCAACATCATCATCATTGTCATCATTTTCATTATCGTCATATTTTTCATACACATCATCTTTAACATCATCATTATCATCATCATCATCATCATCGCCACTATCATAATCATCATGATCGTCATCATTGTCAACATCATTTATATGAAAAGGAATGATGTCTCAATGAATACACATAATTCACTATATATCACTTATGCTCCTACTTCCAGTCCTTAAGGATATGAGTCCCCATGAACGTAAAAAATGATGGCTAGATAGGAACCAATTATCATTGGTGTCAAGCTTATTGTTACTTGTGGCAGGCCTACCCCTAAGTACCGATCCACCACTTAACATTTACCAATTAGTTGAAATTATGCTTTAAGTATTTTACCTCACACAAAGTGACCTGTGAAAGGGGCCAATGTTGAATTTATAT
>APFE030379682.1:46312-59698 GCA_000404065.3 Pinus taeda
TATATATTTCAGTTTGTGCTTGCATGCATTGAAAGTTTACATGGTTATAGAAGATACATGCATTGACAATATGGGAGGGTTTGAAGACTCAACTACGACTCACACAAAGAATTCGACAAAAAAATGGTAAAATTATAGCATAAATGTTAAGGAGATCAAATTATCCATCTAAAATATCCATGTTATTGGGTGTTTACCATGTTAGACCTTGATACCTATTGTTGGTTCATAACTAACCTATTCATAGTGGATATATCCCTCCTAGATGTGAATTTTAAGCTGTGATGAGCATATGTGTTGGTTCAATGAATTATCGATGGTTCCTGGAAACTATGCTTATGATATGTTAAATTGACTTGTGCATGTTTAGGATATTTGTCCATGATAACAAATTAACTTATAATGGTCGCCTTTTTAATTTATCTCCAAAAGACTAATATATGTTGAAACAATGGCAAACTTGCTAGTAAATTGTTAATATACAATCATTGTAGATACATATTTGGATTAGTCTATGAGTTCATATTCTTTCTCACTTAGCGAATATCTTCTTTCTCCTTGACCTTATCAGGATGCATCACTCTTCATAGTGGACAAGTTGGATTGGACATCACATGTTCCATTCACATGGCCTGAAAAAGCCTCCCATTTGAAGGATGAGCACTACAATCCTTGGAAACAATAGTTTCATTGGTTGTTGATCCGAACATAAATAAGAACACAAAAATATTACAGATATAATCATAAACACAGAGATGCAGCAGAAAAACACCTCATTTTATTAATAGAAATATATTTAACTATGCTTACAAACAAAATGGAAATAAGATAGCTTGTGTAATGGTAGCTTATCTCTGATAAGAGATGTGGCAGCTACATGCCTATGAACTATGTTAAAATGAGGCTTAAGGGCCTATTTGTTATTGGAAAACATGAGAAAACCCTAAACAACCAAAACCCTAACCCCAGGAGTTGTAACACCAAGAGTTTGTGGGCCTCGTTGGGGTTAGTTTGGCAGCCAACTTCCCGGGGTCGTAATTTGGTCATATTATCTCTGTTTGGCGCGTATGATACCTTGTTGGAAAGGTCTCGTTGAGTACTACAGGTTTCACCACAAGACCCTACCTATGGCTATGGGCCTGCTGTGGACCCCAAAAAAACGTTGTTTAGGCGGTCAAAACTGCTTCGGAAGTTCAAGACCCAAAAACTACTAAAAATAGTAAATGTTGAAATGAAAAAGGAAATAGTTGAAACTAACTAGGGGGTCTATGTGGAATAGGTGGATGGCCACCAATATCCCCCTAGATCATTCCCCCCCCTTAGGAAGCAATGGTCCTCATTGTGTGCAAAGCCTCCATGAGGTGAATAAATTTCTGTTGAACCTGGTCCCTTGTGAAACACTTGCCCTGATGAACGAGTTCGCCAAATTTGGCAACTCAATATAAATGTATCCTCTGTTGGCGATTGTTCTTGATATGTGTTTCCATGATCTGATCAGTTGTGGCCAGTTCCATGCAATACAGGTTGAACTCTGTTGGTGTGAGTTGTTCTCCAATGTCAGATGTGTCTAACAATGGTGGGAAGTATGGCCGAAGGCGATCTACATTGAACACTAGGTGCAAACCAAGGAATGGTGGGATGCTGAACTTGAAGGAATTGCCACCAATGACCTTGGTGATGGTGTATGGCCCATATCAGAGCGGGTGAATCTTGCGGGGGGGTCCAACAAGGTGATCCTTCTACAAATGTAGCCAAACTTTGTCGCCCACCTAGAACATGTGTGACACTCGATGCTGATCATGGTGCTTCTTGTAATTAGCATTGGATCTGTCCAATATATCATGGACCTATTGGTGGATTTGTTGAATTCCCTCAATGAAGTTTTTATCCCTTTCATCTTCGGACTAAACGAGAGTCAAATCTATCTTAGTTTCTACAAATGGTATGGCCACATCAATGTGGCAGAATTGTTGAAATCCCAGTGCTACCTGAAACGGGTTATGGCTCGTTGAGCTGTGGAGAGATCTGTTATAGTTATTTTGGACATAGGGGAGAATTTCATCCCATGTACGTGGATGCTTCGAGTTTTACATGCGCAGAATGTGTACAATCATCCTATTGACAACCTCTGTTTGGCCATAAGTTTGGGAATGGAAAGTAGTGGACTTAGTAAGTTTTGTATCCAGCATCGACCAGAGACTTGACCAAAATGCACTCAGGAATATGTTGCCCCGATCTGAGATAATGGACTGTGGGATCCCAAAGTGTACCCACACTCGCTCAAAGAAGAGCTTAGCAGTGGCCTCTGTTGTGATACTCTTCTTGCAGGTCACCATGATGGCCATCTTAGAGAATCTGTCGACGACCACGAAAACACAATCATTTTTGTGCTTAGTAGAAGGAAGGCCCAACATGTAATCCATGGAGACATATTCCCAAGGTCACCTAGGAGTATGTAGAGGAGTATATAGACCTTTATTTTTGATGGTTGGTTTGGAAATATCACAGGCGGTGAAGGATCTAATGTACTTCCCAACCTCCTTACGAAGTTTTGACCAATAAAAATACTTCGGTAATATTGCCACTGTTTTCTCTAATTCGAAATGCCCAATGACCTGACTGTAGTGTGCCTCATAAATCATCTTGGCACGCTCACTTGAAGGAACACAGATGTGTCCCAGGTGGCATAACAGTGCATCCTGAAGGTGAAAAATTGGAATTTACTTCCCTTTGAGGAGTGTCTAGTATATGCTGCCAAATTCTAGATTGTTGTTGCAAAGATGCATCCACCCCAATGTGTTGTGCCCACAAGAATCAAGCACAGTGATCATCGCCATGACTGATGGTCGGCTGAGGTAATTAGAGACATTATTGGTGTTTCCCTTCTTATACTTAATGCTCAAATGGAACAATTGCATATAGGTGGACCATTTTTGATGGAAATCGTTTTGCAACTTCCCTTGTGTCTGTATGAACTGTAGAGGTCGGTGGTCTTTGTAGATGACCGTTTCCTTCCCCAGAATGTAATTCTTCCATTGATGGCATGCTTGCACAATGGAATACATTTATTTTTCATAAGTGGGGTACTTTCATACTATGTCTGAAAGTATCTCACTATGGTAATCCACTGGATTCACATGCTGAGTAAGAACCACACCAATAGCATAGGCATCTATCTCAATCTTAAGTGGTTGTTGCAAGTCTAGTAATGTGACCACTGGTGCAAAGAAGAGGCGGTGTTTCAACTCTGCAAATTACTTCTGTTGAGATTCATACCAAAATAAATTTCCTTTCGCTCCTCCCTTGGTGACTTAACTCAAGGGCCAAGTGATATGAGAGAACCCCAACACGAACCTGCAATAGAAATTGGTAAGACCCAGAAAGTTGTGGAGCTCTGTCAGAGTAGTTGGGGTTGGCCAATACCGAATGACATGGATCTTGGTTGGATCCACATGCACCCCCCGTCCATCAATAATGTATCCCAGATAATGAACCTGGTTCATGCCAAAAGTGCATTTCTCCAAATTAGCACACAACTTGTGTTGTTGCAATGTTTGGAGAACCTGTCGAATGTGGTGGAGTTTCTCTTCCCAATTCTGGCTGAAGATCGGGATGTCATCCAAGTATATCACTACAAATGAGTGGGTGAACGGCCACAAGATTTCATCCATCAGCCTCATGAAGGTTGCAAGAGCATTTGTCAACTCGACAGGCATAACCAGCCATTCAAAAAGGCCCTCCTTGGATTTGAAGGCAATATTCCACACATCAGAGGGTTCGATTGGTACATGGTGATATCCAAACTTCAAGTCGATATTGCTAAAATATTCCCCCCCCTTGAGTTGGTCCAGAAGGTCATCAATCCATGGGATTAGGTACCTACTCTAGATAGTGACAGTCTATACAAAGTCTCCAAGTCCTATTCTTCTTCTGTACCAACACGATCGAGCTCCCACAAAGTGATGAACCTGACCAAACGTGACCTTTTTGGAGCAGATCCTAAATTTTTCTCTTGATTTTGTCATTCTCCAAAATAGAGTGCCAATAGATTGTTCCATTGGTAAACGACGCACTTGGGGTTAGATTGATGGAGTGCTTGACCTGACAATGCAGAGGCACCCTTGCGGGGGAGGTGAATATGTCCTTGTACTCCTCCACGACCTTTTTCCATCTATTGTTGTTGTGCGGAGGGGCCCTGTCTAGAGGTTGTGGCCATAACCTTCTTCTTTCCCTAGGGTTGAATCATAAGGAAAAAAAAATTCCTAGTCTGGGAAATGATCTTACTGCATTTCTTTGCAGTGATCAGAGAGATGGCAGTAGGCAGGGCTACCTTTGGTATATTGTACAACTTATTAGCCAAAGTAATAATCACAGAGCAAGGTATGGACTCATATACAACATGTTTCTTCCACAAGTATGGTTGTCCTAACATTACATAACAAAATTCAAAAGGAGCAACGTCACATAGTACCTCATCCGTGCAGGGCTTGATGTTGTAGGGAAGGCGACACTACTGGCTGACATGAAGATCTCGTCCTTGTTGAAGCTACCTGATGGTGTACAGATGTGGATGTGTTGTAGTCTTTAGGCCCAGCCGCTTCATGAACTCTGCTAAAAAGAGGTTCTTTTGGCTCCCGTTGTCGACAATGAACTGCAGTAGAGAACCCTTCACCTACATCTGTGAGTGGAAGAGGCATTCCTCCTCCTCTGGATCTTTACGCTCAATATTCTGGACCTTGGTGGTTACCATGGTGGCATTAGGCTCTGCATCAATGATCTTCTTCCCTTTGTCAGTTCCCTTATAGGGTTTTGATTCAGAGTGGGAACTTGTGACTGATTTAGAAGCCTTTAGCTCGACCACTAGTGACTGCTTGGCCCGCAGACACTCACTTGTATTGTGAGTGGATCTCTTATGGAACTCACACCATTTTCGGTGTCCTTCTTTGTCTTCATGGTTTTTTTCTTTTCTAGTGACTTCAGTTGGCTGTCTTGGGTAGCCCCACCTTAGCTTGGTCCTTAGTTGTGTGGTTTTGGGGTGCCTTTTCCTTGCTTTAGATTTGCAAATCCAAAGTTCTGCTTCTTCTGTTTAAAATTCTGCTCAATCTTGAGACCGTATGAATACGTCGTGCCGAGTGAGAAAATTTCCAGGAACCCCAGCTTGTCCTCGATGTACTTGTGTAGACAACCCCAGTACTTGAGCACCAAATGCAGCTCAGTATCCTTGATACCCAGCTTCATGCAAAGGGTATGGAAAATATTTTTCTCTGGAACATCTTGGTCCCTTCCCTGTCGTAGCATGGTCCATTTTATGTATTTGTCTTCATAGTTCCAAACAAGGTAATATTGTTCCTTGATGGAGTCTTGGAAAGAATTCCAAGTGGGTGCGATTGAAAACAACGAGGGTTCACTCTCATCCTTTTGTTCACTATAGGTTTCCCACCAGTCCTTGATGTGTGGGGTAGCTTTGAGAAGTGCAAAAGTAATCTTTTCCCAATTGGAAAATCCATGGACTAAAAAATATCCTTCCAACATATTTAACCATTTATCTACAGCGTCTGCCTCTATCAGGTACTTCGAATATGGGAATATCGAAGTTAACTTGTACCTTAAAAGGAGTGGTGCCTCTAGAGTGGCTGCTAGATGAAGATGCATCGCTTGTGGGTAGTCATCGAAGGATCTGGGAAAAGTTATCCATCATCGCATCCCTTTGTCACTCGAGGGCTTCCTCGAGCAACATTTTGAAAAGATATCATGCCCTCTCATCATTTTTTTCTTCCGCCATGGGAGGTCCTTGGGTTTTGGAAGGCTAATATTGCAATGGTTCAACTAGATAAAACCCTAACTCCTTATACCCTGACCTCGTTGGGGACATGCAAAGAAAAACAGAGAAAGAGCAGATTGCTATGATACCACTTATCCAAACTTAAACATGAATGCAACAATCTTACAGATATAATCATAAACACTGAGATACAACAAAAAAACACATCATTTTAATAATAGAAAAATATTGAACTATGCTTACAAATAGAATGGAAATAAGATATCTTGGGCGATGGTTGCTTATCTATAAGAAGAGATGTGGAAACTACATGCCTCTAAACTATGTTACAATGAGGCTCAAGGGCCTACTTATTATTATAAAACACGAGAAAACCCTAAACAACCAAAACCATAACCCTAGGAGATGTAACACCAAGAGTTTGTGGGCCCATTGGGGTTAGTTGGGCAACCAACTTCCCGAGGTCGTAACTTGGTCATATTATCTTTGTTTGGCGCATATGATACCTTATTGGAGGTCTCGCCGAGTACTACATGTTTCATTGCAGGCCACTCTCTACAACTATGGGCCTACTACGAACCCTAAAAAAACATTGTTTAGGGGGGTCAAAATTGCTCCGGAAGTTTAGGACCTGAAAAACCACTAAAAATAGTAAATGCTGAAATGAACAAGGAAACATATGAAAATGACTTGGGGATCTACGTCAAATAGGCGAGTGGCCACCAATATCCCCTTGGATTAGTTGTTGTAGTTGGTGTTATTGGAAATGAGAACAAGGTGGTTCATGGAAAACTCTCTTGTATACATTTAGAAATCAACTATGACAATGCTTAGCCATATAAACCCCTTTTTGAACCTAGACTTGTGTGACCAATAACTTCTTTCTCCTCAACCCACTCATTGATAGACTTCATTATGGACAAGTTAAACTCAACATCATAGTGTTCCATTCTCATGGATTGGGAAATAATCCTCCCATTCAAAAGAAAAGCGCCAATATGCCTTGAATGCAATAGTTTCCATGACTGTTATAGTTGACATTACTTAGAAATGAAAACATGGTATTTATTGGAAAAATATTTTGTATATATTTACAAACAAATTATGACAATGCTTAACTAATGGATCCTCTTTTAGTTTTCCATGAACCCTCCAACACGTATCTCTTATATCCAAACAATGTATTATCTTTATTCATTGTACTATTCAATTTATTAAATAACTAAGAGAACTATTCATGTGCGTTTAAATTCAACCTGAAAACTTGACATATGGTTGGGTGTCATCATATTTATACTCTTAATTTTAATTATATTAATGAATGGATTGTTGTTTTCCACATTGTGTAGCCATGTTAAAATAGGGTTTCTTCATATGTTTAATCACAAGATACCATGGGATTTCATCATATTAGCGTCAATGACACCATTAAATTTCTATTCACATGTAGTACATGAAATACATGATTAATTTCAGCAAAAATCATATAATCATTAAAAGAAAATTTTATATTTTTGAGAAAACTTAGATTTGCAATAGATTTCTCATGTTTCATCTAGTTATAGACCAAGTTACTCATAAGTCTCTCAACACTGTGTCACCCCTAGAGTGTGGCCTTCACCCCACAAGGCCGATGACATATCTACAATTAGGTACACACTAGTACCTAACATAACAATTAAAGATATAAAACCTAATAACATTCTACCAATATTCTCCCATCAACCCTAGAACCCAAGTAATGCACCCGATTCTTTACACCTACAGTTCGATTAGTGTCTTTTGTATAGTTTATGTCAGTTAATAAATTGTAATAATTGATTAAAATTCACTAATATTACAATAACGTTTGGAGAATAAGTTATAGTGAGTATCCATACAATTTTATATTTAACATTTCTAAAAGCAATTATTTCAATAGATAGAATTAACAATTGTTATTATTATTTATGAGCTTTGGTTAATTTTTGAAATTACATTAGTCAATTCTCAAAATGTTATGAGATGAACATTTTTATTATATTTATGATATTAAAAGCACTTTCTCTTGAAATTTCCTTGGTGTATATTGAGTTTAAATCTCATTTTCCAAATATTTGTGAATTTTCTTAACCTTAAAACTCAGTAAAATCATGGTAATTTCAAATAAATAAATAAAATTTTAAAGATCTCAAATAAATCCCTTACAGTTTTAATAACTAAGAAATAAATTTGATCAAAAATACACATTAATAACAATTAATATTATCATTATTATGTAATATTATTCTATATATTAAAATGATATATAACAATATTATATATTTAAGATTATTATATATATTAATATGATATATAACCAAGATTAATATTATATTAAAGTAAAATTAAATATCGTTTTTTTTTTTTTTTTGGGTCCTTTGTATTCTTATTTGTTTTGCCTCTTGTCCTTTCGATTTATATACGAGGGCACCAAGGTTTGGTTGATCTAGAGCCACAAGGGTCCTTCGCATTGTTCTCATCTTTTTTTGCTTCATGTCCTTTCGATTTGCATGCAAGGGCCGCAATGTTTAGTTGATTTGGAGCCACAAAGTCATCACGACACCATTTCACTCAACTTTCGGAGCTTGACACCGCATCCTCGCAATTGTTACAGGCTCTGGGACCTTGATTTGGAGTTTGGAAATTGAAAATTCAACTAGCAGAGGGTCCACTAGGGTTTTCCTACTATTTCCCAGTCAAAATTTCACCACAAAGATATTATTCGCACTCTCTCAACATTGATGGTGCTCAACATGTGGAGGAGGAAACTAACCAAAAGGCATCAATGAAGATAGATCACTTTAGCATTCATTACTTGGCTTCAGAATGCACCCTCTAGTTTATCCTCTTTGGATTTATAACCCTTGATGACATGACCTCTTGGTTGCTTCTCTCCCAGTATTTTATCACTAAAACTTTCTCTACCCCTTCTGATCACAACTTTGTGATGTCTGACCCTTGTAGTTCAATCATGAGTAGCAACAGAGGCATAGGGCATCAACCAGGTATGGAAAGAGGTTGCAGAAATCCCCCCACCAACATGGACGATACCTCCATTACCACCTTGTTTTCCCATAACATTCCTGAGCATATTCACAAAAGTGTAGTAGCCATGACAGAGAAGGAAACCCGTAGAGTGAGATCATCCCTTTGGGCTCTCCATAATATAATCACTCACCAGCTTAAAGAAAGGGGGAAGGATAAATCTAAATCTACCAATTAGATAGTTGAGATCTCTGCACAACTCATTCACTCCTACTCCTCCCTTAAGAATTTAGCCAGGGACTTTAAAATTAAATATCCACCCAACCTCCCATCCCCTAATGTGTTCCCCTCTCACTCACCTCCTATTAACTCATCCTCTATGCCTCCACATAGAGCTTCCATGGCCCCTCCCCCTCCCACTCCTTTTCCCTCTCTTGCAGTGACCAATGCCCCCTCACGCTGACCCTTATGGTTGTGACATGTTGGAAGAGGTCCCAGGGGAATCCAACAACATGCAAGTTCAAGGTAGCACATGGGTGCATAGAAGAACCAATTCGGTGACGATGAGGCTGCAGTGCGGAATGCACTAACAACCGATGTCCATGTCGAATAGGAGGTTGGTAATCATCATTTTTGGCCTCTAAGGAATCAGAATGACCCTTCTCTCTTCGCTCATCCTAAGTGTGCCTAGTATAGGGCTAAGGAGATCCTCGTTCCAATTTTGTTTATCACTATTTTTCATTCACATTATGTAGACATGGCATTGCGAGGCATGGCTCTTCACTTTTGTTTTTTCTCAATGATATGTTTCCAATGTTAAACTATTTAAAAAACTTAGACTCTAGTTCCCCCTACCAGAGGTAGCTGATGTTTGACCTCATACCCTAGTTTCCTCACTCTGAGGCAGAGATGGACATCATGACTGTACATAGTGTAAATTATTCTATGTTAATGTAATGTATAAGCGCTTGCTTACAAAAAAAACAAATGTCTTGCCTTCAACCTTAAATAAAGAAGCCAAGGTTCTCACTCATGGTCCTATTTCCACATGTCTGTGTTAGTGAACTCTCTTGAATGAGAATAGAAAGTATAAAATAACTCATGTCCTTGGTACCCTATTCAAAAAACTAAGTGTGCTTGTCAAACTATCTCCATGACTAGTATCTAAGTCCAAATTATGGTTCTAACAAAAACACATAAAAACATAATTGAGTTTCCAAAATTAAAAAAATGTCCAAGTGTTCCTTTGAATGACCTCCCAATTGTTACTTTATTCTTCCTTATAATCCACTTTGAAGTGTATAGGTCACCCAGGACTAACTGTTGTAGGTGCAACAATATTCAAAAACCTTTTTGAATGCTACAATGAATGTCAAAAAAGTTTCACTAATTATTGTCACTGTCACAATAATGTGACCTTTCCCACTGCATGTAGCTCATTTCTTTTCAATGTGTCTAAATAAATTGTTGAACCCTTGGATTAGGACTTCCAAGAACCCTTGACAATTTTATAGGGCTACACACAAAATGATTTCAAAAATATTTCCACTGTTATCTCAAAATTAAATAACTATATCTTTTCATTGATGGTCGACCCACTGAATTTTGGTAGGTTCAAAATGTGTATATATATGTGCCAACCTTGTCACATTAGATTGCGTAGATCCTTCACATTTATACTAGTCCTTCTATATCGGTTAGCGAGCTCTATCTTCAACAATGGTGACTATACTTTCACAATCTAGGTCTGCTCTTGTGAATAGATGCACATGACTGAAGAATATACTTGTAGCTAATTATGAAGGAGATCTCAGCTCCTCCCTATATGATGAAAATATCTTATAATTCATATATTTTTTAGTCTCTAAGGATTGAGGACTGAGGACTAATTTTATCTACAAAATACAAGCTCGACTTCCCAAAGGTATGCTTAGAATCCCGGTCTCCAAAATTGACAATAAATATGTACAAGTGTAGGAATGGATCTCGCTTGTTAATGAGACTAGACTAGAAATAGGACTTATGCTCAATATCTCCTTCAGAAAATCGATCTTGGACCAAATATTTACATAGGTGTAGAGCGACTAACCTTGATACTCTGGAGATTGAATTTCTATTGTTGTGAAACTCTTTGCTTAGAATGATGCTACAAAAGTTTCAGACCTCTGCTATAGGATTCAACTCTTATCTAGGGCTTCCAATGTAGTAATTGAGTACAAAAAATTCCATAGAGATTTGGATTGTGATGGAGGGTTTTCATCCCTTTCTAGGGTTATTGGCTATTCCAAAATATATAGGCTTTGATGCCTTTCAAAACTCAGAATTATTTGCAATAAATTTGTTGATCTATAATATACATACCAAAGGTGAGACAATGCTTATAAAGTCAGTGACTTGGATGAGAGATGCAGATCTTGTTAGGTATCTAATTCAACTTTGCTATTATGCCAATGACTGCAGCCCCACTAGATCCGATTGATTATCCTTCACTCCACAAGAATAGGCCTCTTATGACCTCGTTCTTATGTACATGGGTCTGTGGCCTATTATCATAAATTAGGAATAACCAGGTTCCCAAATAGATGTGTTTTGCTTGGAAATGTGTGCGTATTTGAGAGGAATGTTTCCTCACTTATTCACTCCCTTGAAACAAAACTTGAATTCTCTCAAAATGACTCGATCTTGCACTATATACTGTGCTATGATATCTGCACTTAGGGCTTGATAAATTGCCCATAAATTTGTTCTAGATGCCTCCACAGATTCAACCTAGGGATATTACTTCCTTTGAGGTGAGATGATGCCAAAACTATCTTCTTTTTTGCCCTCTATTCAAAACCTCGCTCTGATACCATGTTGATAAATATAGGGCAAAGGGTTAGAGTATTTATTAAATTGATTTCACTTTTAATCTTTGACATTTTATTTTGATTTATATTAAGACATTATCATAATTATTTAGTTTTTTCATCATCAGAAAAATTCCAATAAGAATATCACAATGATGCAAAAACAAGAAAACTAGATGTACGCTGCTAGCCAGGGCCAAAACCTCTCATAGAGAGGAAAACCCACAAAAATCTATTCTTGTAGAATTTCAATGAAGACTTCAAAGACCTTGACCTTGACCCAATACAAAAAACCAAGTGATGAGCCATTCAAACCCAAATAGATCACTGCAAAATCTAGATTGAGGAAACCATGTAAGGTTCTCCAAAACTTGCACGAGTGAGCAATAGGGACAAAGATTCACTTCCTTTCCTCCTTCGATAGCCTTTACAGAAAACTTGCTTCCTTTCGTGCCACTTCGCTGGATAAAATCTCTTCCCATTTTTGCAAGGATTAAATAGATATCACTTGATGTATATCTACAAATGAGGGAGAGTGAGTCCCTTCTTATAGGATTCTTAGTAAATGATTTAGGATTTTCTGGGTCGACTTTAAGAGGGTTGGCCGACCCATCACTTGGAGATTGTTAGGTCCCTATAATACTAGTGATGCCCCATTAATATTGTAGTTGTATCCCTTATTAATATTGTTGTGCCCCTATTGTCCCCATATTGTTATTACTGTGCCCCATAGAATCCCTCTTTTGTTATTTTTGTGGCTTTATATTATTATTTTTAGGTCGGCTTGGTTATACTGTGACTCCTTAGACCTCCTATATATAGAAAGGAGGTTTTGTCATTTGAATCATCCAAGAATTATTCATTTGTGTAATGTAAAGGAGGTTTCCCCCTCGAAGAGTCTGAATCCTAAGGCATTCAACTATCTTTTCTATCTTTTTGTGAGCTGGTTTCATAACATTTGGTTTCATAGCTTTGGATTCTAGGGTTTCGCTGCTCCACATAGGTCATTGTGGAATTTTTGCTATAACTTTTTTTCTGAGACGTTTCAAAAGTGAAACAAAAAACCCATTTGAGACGAAATCACACTAAATCTCAAATCCAAATTTCAGAGCTTTTCACACTATATTTGCAGAGATATGATCTAAGGAAGTTGGTCTTTTTGCAGACTCCTGAGTTAAATTCCAAACATGTGACCTGGGAAAATCATCATAACTTTCTCTTTGAGCATCAGATTGAAATTTTGTAAGAAGGTACAGAAAGAGGATGGACTGTAGTTTCTTGTATATATTTTTCAGAGCCAAAGTTCGAAAAAGTGACACGTGGTACTTCATACAAGTTCGATCTTCTGGAAAGGTCTATAATCAGGTCATCTTGGGAGATTGTGCATAACGCTTCCTTGGAGAGTCTAATTTGGATCAGACTGGTGGCAATGGAAAGAGGATGCAGAGGGCTATTATAGGTTGCAATTTCAGAACTATATGATCAGAAATTATAGAGATACATCAGATTCAATATCAAGCTCCTACAAAGTGAAAAAAGGTATGTAATTTTTTTAAATTTTTGCATAAGCTTGGTTTGAAAAATTAGTTTGAAGGAATTTGAAGGGAATATTAAATAATTATTATCGGTAATTGATGCCCCGAGGAAATAAAATGCAAACACCTAGTAAGAAACCTAAAATCTCTAACATGACTCATGAAGAAGAGGAAGAAATGCAACATGATATATCAAAATTACGAGACCAAGTGC
>APFE030379694.1:0-10658 GCA_000404065.3 Pinus taeda
TTCACCCCACCCTACGCATCTATTAATCACTTCCTATAACCCTCTAACTAACCGATTATCACGAAGTAGTTTTAGTCATTTCTCTAAGAAGGTAGTCATCATCGAGGGATCCTGAGTTGGCTCAGGTGGATCCCTACTACCTCGAGTGGATACATCTGTGAAGCTTTCTCTAGCTTCCATATTATTCTTCCCATCGACCTTTATTGTGGCTGCATCGTGTCACAATATCCTGTTGACTGTGAGTTGGGGTCATGGGGTTCGGATCTCACCATATGCATGTTTTGCATTGTTCTAGGAGTCACTACCTTCTTTTCACAAATTTGGCTATCAGCGTGGGGCAATGTAGCAGCTCATGATCGAATTTCTCACAATACATAAATGATATTCGGGTTAGATTGGTACAATCTCGTGTATAATACCCTGGTCCTCCACAGTTGTAATAGATTAGCTACTCATGACCCCTTCCTAGTCCCATTCCACCCCGTCGCGGGAACCCACCATGCCCAAATGCTCCCGCTGGATCCTGACCTCGCCCCTCAGTTTGCATTCTGTAGGCAGGTGCCTGATCCATCAACATTCAATAACTATGACAATTCTTATCTTCGTGACCCACTAATCTATAAAAGTTGCAAAAGAGCTACTGGGGGGTCTGGTTGTATTTTGGTAATAGATGACAATTATCTGTGTTGTGCTTTCTTCCTACTTGACAGATTGCGGACCAGAGATGGGCGACCGTGCTTGTCCCTGTCTATGCCTCTGTTCATAATGGTGTCGGTCCCCCTGTGACCAAAAAATTCACTGAGACTGGACAATGATTCTTATCGTGTCCCTAGTATCTGCACTTTATGCACCATACTTCCTCCCAGATTTCTGAACACGGCGTGTAGTTGTGTTCTGACTTTCGTATCTCCAAACACAAATTTTGGACCTCCGCTTGGATATGCTAAACTCCCAACCCTGGGTTCCATACCGGGGTTTCGTGCAGCCGCATTGCTAGTTCCAACGCTTCCACTTAGGTTGAGATCGTTTGTTGTGACAAAGTCGACTTTAGATATGGCGTTAATGATGCGACGAACCAAGCACAGTGTTATGCATCCATCACGGTCATGTTGGCCTCGCGAATGGTGCTTTTCAACATTTGAGCTAAATCCCATAGAGTCTCGCTAGGCATCATCGTGATCTCTTTGAATCCTATTACTGACTGCGCTTCTGCCTTTGGCTGGCTAAACTCCTTTTTCAATTCAGTATGGATATCCACTATCCCTGCTTGAATACTTCATGTACCATGTTAGTGCTCAGTCCTGCAGTGCAGTGACTAAGATGACTTTCTTGATGTTATCATCCGTGACTTGCTACGCTTTCCATAATGATGTTAGCAAAAACCAAAATTGTTTTGGGTCTTCGCATCCAGCTCCCTTAAATATCAGTAATGAATTGCGTTCGCCATCGCTACACTTGATATATTACCGTCCCTGATCCTCTTGAATTTTCAATGTTCTTTCTCTATAGGGTCCCCACATTCCGCACCTAAACACCCCTTAGGCAGATCCCAGTCCCGACAACAAAACAATTTGTTGGCTTATTTGGGCTTGACCCACGTTTCGAAGAGTTATTTAGCCAAACAAATCCCGTAGCTATCGGCCCTTCCAGCAACAGTCCGTGGAGCGTGGACTGAGGTCTCACTCCAGGTAGCAGGGGAGGGTGCTGGAACCAGGTTTCCACACCATAGGGATGTCTAGATGTGTACTGGAGGGTTCACGTACTAGTCTATAGCTTCGCACTACTCAGTCTTCGCACTGATCCAGAATGATTATATCTTTCTTACTAGTGCGTTATTCTACTTGATTATGATTCAGAATTTTTCAACAAGGCCTTTAAGCAAACATTTAATCAACATATTGATTTGTGCATTTAAAAGGAACCCATATTTGTATACATTCATCACATTCACATTAGCCAGATATAGAAAAGTAAACCATAAAGACAGATACACGATAACACAGAATTACAGAAACAAACTTATCTTTATTATTCTTCTTCACAAATACATCTAGATCTACCCTGCACACTCAGCTACAGGGGTCCATGCACACAACTGCAGACTTTCCAAGCCTCTACGCACACAGCTGTAGAGCCTCTACTACTACCCAACCCTTGACTCAGACTTATAGATGCTTCCTGACTCTCTTCTTCAAGAAACCATTACATTTCATACTCCAAGAGAACTGTCTTTCCCTCATAGAGCCACGCTCTATTTATACCCTTCCCTAGCTCACGATCCTTGCGTGGGCTTACTCTATTTACATTAATTTTTATTATTTTTGGGTGGACTACCCTTTGACTCAATCTATTATACTTCGCGCTCTGCATATTTCTGAATTTTTACAGTGTTTAAATCCTACTTCTTGGGATTTCTACCCCAAAACATTTACACGGGACCTCTGCTACCCAACAACGACACCGAGTACCAGTGAAGTCCAAATAGAGGGTCATGAGGATGAAGAAGAGCAGCATATAGAGACCCTCAATAAGTTCATTGAACTAGCATTAAAACCCTCAGTGCTTTCGAGGAACGAGGTACTGGAACCTTGACTATTTTAGAGGAACAGTGTACTGAAGCTCCTACTATTTTAGAAATAGAGGGTACCGAGACCCCTACTGGTCTAGATAGATAAGGTGCTAATTTACCTAAGGAACTAGAAGAAAAAGACCTTAAAAACCCCGAAGAGTTGATTACACAAGGTACTGAAACCCTTGGCACGAATATTGTAGAGGGCATCAAAACCCTCGCTGACACAGAAACCCCAAGTGTAGAAATCCTTGGTGACATCATAATGCAGAAATTTAATGAACTTGACCATGATGATGATGGGACCTGTTTCGAGTCCATTGTAGAGAAATCATTTACACTAGAATATCTTAGCACGACACCCTCTACTCTCTACCTCAACAGCTGAATAGTAGAATTGGAGTAGCAATTTCATGACCTAGAGGCTTCGAACCAAGTCATGAAGGAACAGAGTTGGCAGAAGGAGAGCGAGGTGGAGCTACTTGCAGAGGTAAAAAGGCAAAAGCAACAATTAAAAGTGTGGAAGCATTAGGCTTCCAAATGCTACAAACACCTCAAGAAGGTGACGAATTAGTTGAGAAGATCCTGAGGGAAAAAGCCGAAGATAGTGAAAGCAAGAATAAGCATTGAAGTTCAGGATTGAGAGTAGGCCGCTCATTTTTGAGGATTTTTTCATAGAAGGTAAAATGTTGTGTAAGGACACACAACAACTTAGGGATGGGAAGATGTTGGTCTCCCAAATTTCCCTATTTTTGCCCCATTTCTATAAACAATAACCTCTGCTTTATCTCAACTTAAGCCTCTCTTTCTTGCATATGCTTCGTATTTTACATTAAGATTTATTAAATTGCATTATTAATCATTTTTAAATGGATTTCATGCCTATTAAGTACCTCTTGTAACTTATGATAATTTCCTAGAAGTAATTGAGGAACTTAGTGTTAATTATGAGTTAGTATGATTAGTGCAGGTAGATTCCTACACTGCCACGCTGATTGTTGTGAGATTTCCGAGAGTTGAATCTTTCCATGCAAACGTTTTGATCCGGGACTCCAATTTCATTTGATGATTAATTAAGGATGGATATCGGTGGCACACAATCAGGGATGTTTTCCAAGGATGGTCTATGGCTAACGAAGTACACATTCCATTATAGTTGTTAGCTGATTTTGTAATGTTTGGTTGTTAGTCTGTTTGGCCAAAATGCCTGAATAAGAAAATGACTGTAATTAGTGGAATACGGTTAAGGCTGAAAGGACGTATAAAATATAGATTGTAGGTAGAACTAGCTAGCGATCCTTAGACTATAATTTCATTTTCTATGTAATATGGTATCACCCTCAACTCTGGGGTTGGACTTGCACTACTATGTACATTTGTTGATCAAGTAATACAAGGAATCCACCATGTTATTCATGCACCATGTCTAATTTATCTTTGATGCATACTTGAGTGTTGAATTTGTTCATTTCTTAAAATGGAAGCAAGCTGGTTAGCTAGGGCCCAAGCAACCCAGCTCATTTACCCTTGTGCTCTCATTATTCGAAAAGACTGTGTGGATATTTTCCTTTGTAGTTGTGTGGTGTGAACAGTTTTACATTTATTTCTGAAGTTCTAATTTAAATTTATTTTGGAGTTAAGTGTGAAACAGATCCATGGCTTGGGAGTTAATTGAGTTATTTCTTTTCTATAATTTCTTTCTCACAGTTCTTGTCTCGATTTGCTTCTGCTTGGATCATGAAAGAAGCCCTTTTCCTGTACTAGTGCATGTGATTTCCTGCATTCCAATTTAGTCATTTATTTTAAAACAAACATTGCATTTATTTCCCTGATTATCGTTTTAGTTAATCTTGCAAGCAAATGTGTTGTTAATTTCAGTAATTGTCTTTAGCATTAAAAGTATTTCTAAAGGATCCAAGAACAATTGCATGAATTTATCATAGACACGTTATACTTTCATTTTATGCTTTACGACCAATGAACATAAACACTTTAAGTGGATTTCCA
This sequence comes from Pinus taeda, assembly GCA_000404065.3. Classification (NCBI taxonomy): domain Eukaryota; kingdom Viridiplantae; phylum Streptophyta; class Pinopsida; order Pinales; family Pinaceae; genus Pinus; species Pinus taeda. Next base: position 4,577 of record APFE030379694.1, read on the forward strand.
AAGTTAGATGATACATGTAGATCACTTAAACTACTACTTTGATTACTTCGAGTTGCTTTCATTTCATGAAGTTTACTTCTTTTGCAGGATTTAATTAATTAAATCGTTTATTTTCCGTAGATAATTTATCTTAGAATTTCATTTGCAATTGCAATTCTTTTTCAACACATATTTCAATCTTTTCAAAACTAAATTAGAAACATATTGAAGGAAACTTTGCCTTGGTGCAAGAGCTGGTCTCTTGTCACAGAAACAAAGTGCTCTAAGCCCTAAGGCTTAGAGCACCTCCTAGAAGACATAAATCTTCATTAAGGGAGGTAAAATATACTTTTATAGAGAGACATTGTACGTGCACTAGTGCAAGCTCATTGCAATAGTACAATAGAAGGTTGTTTGCGTAGAAGGAAGATCAAGAGGAAAACATATCTCTGCAAGGGTCCACTTGTTAGATTGTTAGCCATCTATCTGAGGATAAACATAGCATTTCCTTCCAACATTTAAGATTTATTCAGTTGTGTGAAAGCTCCTTTACTTGATTTACTTGCAAATTGTTCTTTTCTATTCTAGCACTAGAGTTTTTTTTTTTGTAAGTAAGCATTTGTATTAAGAGAACAAAAAATATTGTACAAAAGGACTACCCGGGCAGACTAGTGCCCGAAGCTTAGCTGAGAATAAGACAACTTGACCAAAAGACCTCCTACAGAACCCCAAAGAAAGAGGGCAGCCGGCAAGGATAGAATATCCACCTCGGCCTCGAGGTGTAGACCAGAAGAGAGTAGTGCTTAAAAAGAAGCACACTGACGAGCTAAGAGGCAAGAGCACAGCTAGTGAATCTACCCAGCTTGGGTGGAATCCACAGTTCGGCCCTTTTTACCTTTCTTCTTACCAACTTTGACCCAACCAAGTTGATCCGGCTGGGATGGACAGACTTGCAGACTGAGCTGGGCAGACGGGGAGATCTCCTTGTCTGAATCCGAAGGAGAGGTCTCAGGAGATCGTTTCTGTGAGAGCAGAGGCGCGGAGGACTCCTGAGGACCTGGTGGGGGCGGGCCCTGTGCAAGCGTAGCATCCATCTCGTCTTCACTCACTTCCTCTTCATCTGAACTGGAACTGAAATCATCCATGGGGTGCGGATCACAAGGCTTCCAGATTTTGGATTTCGGCTTAGGAATAGCCTTTTTCTTTTGGGCTGGGATCGCTGGACACATTCTATGAAGGTTCCCTGTGAGATGATAATTTCTGCAGCGGAACGCTGTGTTCTCGTAGTCCAGGGTCTGAGTCCAATAGAAGTCTCCAACCTTGAGAATGATCTGCTCTGGTAAACTTTTACTCATGTCTATTTCAACACAAATTCTGGCGAAGGTGTAGATGCCCTTTTCCCCTCTAGAAGTGTCTGTGGCTAGATGGCGGCCTAAAGAGTTACCGATGCCTTCAATAACAACAAAGTGCCATAAATGAGCTGGAAGGTTTGGAAGCCTGACCCAGATGGGGAGTTTGGTAATAACAGCTGTGGAAGGATCAAAATATGGGAACCATGGGGTTAAGAAAAGCCCCGCAAAGTCCCAGAACCAGGGGCCCTCTGTCAAAGCTTTTTGATAATCCTCACTGTCAACAAAGATTACAATGAAGAAACCTTTGGAACAGAGGAGAACTTTGCAGTTGTTAGTCCAGTTAGAGTGGACCCATTTGTAGAGATCTTCTGTGCATGGCCAAAGCCCATTGAACCTGCAAATAATGCCCATTTCAGAAAACAATTGGAGCTGCCTGTCCATAGTTGGATGCGCAATGTCAATGGAGGGGGTTTCCTCCAGCTTATCCACCAAAAAGGGTTTTGGAGCATAGGCTGGTGCAGAAGAGTTCTTGTTTTTATGAGCATGGACAACGTCTTTGTAGGAGAATGCTGCTGCTGAAGAGGACTGTCCTGTCGCCCCCCCTCTCAAACGCAGGGAGAGAATGATGGAAGCATTGCTTTGAATATCGTAAAAGGAAAGGGGCAAGAGATCTTCAAGCTGTTTATCTTTGAAGAGGAGCCTTTGAGAAGCAGATGGAATCCCCAGCCTGTAGTCAAGTTTTTTCTTGAGCTCCTGCACAAGATCTGAGGCGCACACCCACTGAAGCAGAGATTTGCCTGATAAAAGAACTATAAAAATCTGGAAATATTTGGACTGCTTTGAGGTCTGCTTTTCATTATAAGCAAGGCCTAACAAGGGTCCATTCTGTGCCGGGATAACATTACCTGCTATATTATCTGCTGGGCTGAGCAGCGGCTGTGCTACCACTGGAAGCAACTTCTCATGACGGTATTTTAGAGACCCAGTCCGAGAAGTTATCTCTCTTTGAAGTATTCCGTCAAACACTTGCCATGCCTCCTCCCTGCGCAGGCATATTTCATATATTCTAATAATAGGATTCTCTAGAAGCATTTTCAGGCTTCTAGTCCTTGAATGACGCTCAGAAATGAGCTGAATCCAGGGAAAAGGGAAGAAAAGAAAATCCCAGCTTCCCGCCCAAAACTTGTTCAGAGGAAAGGGGAACAAACAGGGGGAAAAACAGTTAATGTGAGCGAAACTAAGCCCTCGAGCAGAGATACCTTTTGCAGCGACGCCAGCAGGAGGCTGTTTCCAAACTTGGCTGTGCAATAAACCCAGCTGGGTTCCTGGCAAGAGCCGTCACAGGACAATCAAAGCAAGAGCAGGTTTCTGGTTCTGAAATCCGCCCCACTGCCGGCGGAAATCTACTCAAAGGAAGAGTTGAGTTGAAGCCACAGGACGGGCCGTCCAACCACAGGATCAGAACCTAGGAGAGGAGGTGCCGAGGGGAGGCAACGACCCCTGACAGCGCCGAGCTGAGTTGCATTGGAGCTGCTAAAAACCCTAACAGAGCATGCCTGAGACGCCGCCATTTCTCTTCCTTCTTGTGCTTGCTTTTCTCAGTTTCTGCAAGCACTTGAAAAAATATTCTAGCACTAGAGTTTCCCTGGTGTCAATTGCCTTTAAACATTGTTTTCTATCTGATTCTAAAACATTTCCTTTAAGAAGTTGGATTAAGAATAGGAAAAGTTCATACCACTTCTGTCATTGCCTGTGCTTCATCTCTAAGTTTATGAAACCCCCGGGTTGACAATTAAGTGTTGAGGAGTTTTCATAAGTGCAATTCCTGCACCCAACAATCTTCTAGCCATAATTCATGATGACCTCGACAAGCAGCTATAGACAGTTCATTATTACTGCTACAATATGCGTATGATAGTTACTACCGACAAGACTAAATGCATGATAATTAAATACAAAAAGCTCAACCATGGTAATTTTGTCTATGATAAAAATGACTTGAAGAAGGTTTCTTCATACAAATATGTAGGTATTAGCATCCATCATCAACTCAAATAAAATTACAACATTAAGAAAAGGATTATTAGAGGCTAGAGAGCTTATTATGAGCATGAAAATAATTGTAAGCTAGCACATATTTGGATTTGGAGTAAAAAAGTGTTGTTTTTTTAGACTCTCATCATTCTTGTTATTCTATATGGATGTGAGGTTTGGCGTTGCAGTATATCTTCAGGGGCATGGTGAAATTTTGAGATGATTCAAAAGAAATTTATAATCTATAACCTCAAGATTAAAGGAAATATTCCATATCTTATCCTGTTGATCGAATTTGGATTTTCCCCCATTCAAAGCATGGTTATGCTTAGGTATTTGATGTATAAGAATAAGCTTTATAAGAAAAAAACCAAGAGGCTTCCCAAAATTTCTTCTAACTCTAACTAAAACCCCTACCTATTCCTCAAACGTGGGTGGCATAAGGATGCTCAGTCTTGGATCGACCATTGGGGGATAAAGGAGGAGATCATCTTGGGGAATAAGGATAGTATCAAAAATAATTTTGTCAAAATTTAAAGATAAATTGTGGGATGATAAGGAGTTGGAGGGAAAAAAGAAGCTAAGGTATTATAAGGAGGTGATCATCCCCACGCTTTTTAACCTAAATTATCTCTCTGTCGTGACTGATACCAAGAAAAAAATGAACAATGCAAGGATGAGAACCAATTCTCATGAACTTTGATGTGAAACTGGGTGATGGCCTATTCCCAAAACTCCATGGGATGAGAGAATTTGTCACCTTTGTGATACTAAGAGGGTGAAAGATGAAAACAAATCTCCCTTATATTTCCCAACTCTTACTGACATCCATTCTCATTTCCATAACATTTTCCACACTTCCAATCTTCTTGACTTGTTAAGTGAACCTAACTATAGTGATATTTGAGTGCTCCTTTCCCTTAATTTTTATCATAATTATTATTTTTAAATGGTTGCAATTAATTTCTTACTTTCTTAATGTCTGATAGACTGCATTGGTCTTAGTGGACACTAATCATCATCAATATTATTAATTTAATTTTCATATGGTAATTTTATAATATTAAATACATTTGGAATAAATTATTTATTTATTTTTGTTTTCTTTTAATATTATAATTAATCATGCAACGATGGAAGTGATATCAACTCCTTCGCTCCAGAAATTTAGATCCTTGTTGTTGAAGGTTGCAAGATCGAATACAACCATATTGACATCAACAAATACTTTATCCAAACTCGTGGATGTAGTGGAAAATGCAAGATTTGAACCCTTTCGATGCCATAAGTGCAAGGATTCACTACTTTGGGAAGAAACCTTGAATTGTCACCTGTAGAGTGTTACAGAATGAAGCGACTTCATTTTTTAGGATGTTGTTAGCATATACCCTCACCTATTATATCCTCGTGGATTCCTTGTAGATACAAGGTTTTGTCACGACACTGAACCAGATGACCCCTTTATGCTGATGCGGTAGCCACTATTGTGGCTCATTATAGACCCGCTATTATTAATTTCAAGCTAGCCTATGGTGTCATTGCTGATAACACCATCCTAACAAATCCTTGATCTCCTGACGATACCTTCAAAAATCCTATAGCCTTGATCCTATTTGAGAGTTGCATACTTATGGATAAGGAAATGTCGTTGGAGGGTTTTTTTCAATGTGTTTCTTGAATTTGTAATTTTAAAGGGCATAGGTTTTCTTTCAAAGGAGGATCCCAAGAAACCCACCTAGCCTCAAGATCTAGATAATCAAAGAAAATATTATATGCTATAATGTCTTTCCTACAACTGACATGAGACTTTTACCCTAGGTCTTGTGAATTTTCCATTCTTTGTGAGACCATTCATAGTGGGTTCCTTTTATACGTTGGCTAAATATTTATCTTTGGTTTTTTCACTCGCTGCTAGAATTATGGATCGATTGTGAATGTCCTCTAGCATTTTTTGGCTCTTATATTGTGGAAGGTAACTTCAGTGCTTCAAATCCCTAAAAGAGTATGGAATCACCAAGTATGCCTCTACTTATTTAATATTTAGATTGAAAGGTGGAGCTGAAGGATGGGGGTGTCTTCCTCCTTCCATCCCAAGTCTTTTAAGGAGGCCCTAAAGCTAAGACAGTCACCTTCAAACACCAAATATCTCTTAGGGCTAGCTTTTGTTGTGGATCAAGAAATAAACAATCCATCTCTTGAAGTGAAAAAAATTATATCCAACTTCATGGCTGCATATTATGAATGGTAGGAAATTATTTGTTGTTTTAATGGATTTTGGCCCTCAAAATCCACTCTTTGGGATTAGGTACACTATAACTAGTTTCAAAATACAAGGTTGGATTCTTTCTCAGAAGGATTCTTTGTGATGTTCTTTAGCAATTTAGAGGACTGGCATAAGGTATTTGACTAGGGAGCTTGTTTTTGGGGTCATTCTAGTCTCTCATTTTAACCATGGCTTCCTGATTTTAATCCTCTTTCCATGATGGCTCTAGAAACTCTAGTCCGTTGGAAATAATACTGAGAGGGGAGGGGGTGAATTAGTATTATCAAGTCAATTATTTTCTTTTTCAAACCCAGATTGTATACGCTACTTCAGTTAGTGAAAAATCGTGTATATACACAAGTACAGATAAGGAAACCCGCGTATACCATGTAGACTTATAATTTAATTTATCTTACAAATGTTGATCATTAATCTATGTATCAGAATCAAATAA